>PVJD01007548.1:0-82981 GCA_004026545.1 Mormoops blainvillei
AAGGCATAAATTTGCATAGCACCCAGACAAGCAGATCATTTCTATGGCGATCCTAATATAATCATTCGTTTCTTGTAGTTGCAAGTCTGACCTCATAGAAAATCAGAAATAAAATTTAGTTATGGGGTTACATAATTATAGGGTGAGTTAAATCCATAGCCCCACCAAGTTGCTCCTGCAAAAGTTAAGGCATTAATTGGGAAGGATTGGGACTCTGGGATTTAGAATTGGAAAATCTGGGTGAATTCAAACAAAGCTCATAATCTTGAACCCCAGAGTCACTCTGAATTCCCATTGCCAGCAAAAGTATCCCAGCCTCCCAGTTCTGAGGAGACCGCCTTCCCTTCCTTGATTACGCTGTGATAACTTCAGCTGGGGCGGCTTCTTTGCAAGCTGCTGCCAATCCCCCTCAAAGCTCACCTGGACCACGCTTCGTTGACACCAGACCCGTAACTAGGTCCAGGTCTCAGCATATTCCAGGGAAACAAGAATAAAGGATAAAACAACTTATATACTCAAAACAATTGAAATTTTTTGCTTATTAATATCAGCAGGCATGGGGGTTGTGTAGAGATTGATTCTAAATATGATGGACCAAGGAAGATACCTAATTAATTCATGGGTACATTTACCAAAGATCTGGATTTAATATTATATCCCATAGCTGAAATGGCATTAACAGTTTACTGTATTGGTTACTGGAAATTGAATTCAAAAGTGGCCTTCATTCAATGAAGTTGAGACGCCAGAACTTCCCAGGCTTAATGTAAATAAGAAATCCAAAGACTGGGGAGATGGGACCCTTAGAGTGGATTTATCTTTTGCAAACACATGCACCCAAACCACTTTGTCTCCTGGGAGCATCCAAAGGACAATCCCTCTACTACACTGAGAAACTGAGAAATGCATTAGTAAGGAAAACATCGCAACCTTAAAAAGCTCTGTGGTGGTTGTTTTCTGTTGCCTTGGAAATGCTGTTCTTGAGAGGGGCCCCCTGATTTCAATGGGGAGGACAAGATGTTAAGAGTAACAGGGTGCAAGAGACAGGGCATAACCGGCAAAAACAAGATGACATGCTCATTGTAATGGACAGTAAAGATTAAAAGGGTAATCGGAACATTTGGCGATTACTAATTGATCACAGCTTCCCTAGAAAGTACACAGATGATCCACCTACCAAATATTTATTAATCAGGGAGGCATCCAGATTTGGAATCCAAAAACCTGGCTTGGATTGTCAAAATGGAAAGTCAGAGCCTCTCATCCAATTTCTAGTCAGAGGCCAATTCAGAACCAGCGGCACCTTCATCGAAGGAGGAAGGAAGTAGCCCTGTCATAGTACCATAGCACATGCTGTAAGTCTTCTTCGATTCCCTCCCCAGTTGGCACGTTGACACTTACTAGAATTACAGTCCACTGTGGAAAAGTATCCGGGACTTTTGGGGATATAAGATACTGGCCCTGAACGTATGCAATTTTTCTAAGAACCCAAAATACTTTTATGGTCCACCAGTCAAAGTGGCTTACAATTTTGAAATTATAAATGGGGTTTTGGCACAAGTTCAATTCAGAGTGGACTCGATAATTATGGGGACTCAATTTGTTATTATATTCCCAGTTTCTTAATATATAAATGAAATACATATAATTAGCAACTGGCAGAATCCCCATTCGGCTCTCTGATCCGTGGAGTAAGAGCTCTTGTGGGACAAAATGCCCAGTGGGAACCCCCGGAGTTTTCTCTGCTAACAGGATAATACGACAAAAGCAATTGAGGGAATGGAGGGGACAAAGGCCGTCATTTAAATTTGAGAGACAAGAGGACTATTGATGATACTTATATTAGTCAGGGTTAATTTGGAGAGGAGATGAGGGAGGGAGGGGGAGATTTACAAGGAACTGGCCTGCATGATCCTGGGGGTGGCTAAACAGGACCAAAACCAGATTGGTCAAGGTACTGGGGAGGGAAGAGCAAGGGCAGACGCCGCTGTCCACAGGAAAGGTTTCTCCTCCTTCTTCTCCTCTCTCTCTCCCCCCGCCCCCAAACCCCTCCACCTTGCTTTTAAGGTCAAGTCAAACTCCTGGAAAGCCAATTACCCAGGAGAGCAGATTGAACCTGTGTCAATGGGTGTGCCTTAGGAGGACCAGGGGACTGTGAGCAACATTTTTGACTAAGTACATGTTTTTTAAAGAACAGACAAACCAGCCCTGTCTGGTGTAGCTCAGTGGATTGAGTGTCGGCCTCTGAAGGGTTGCCGGTTCGATTCCCCAGTCAGGGCACATGCCTGTGGTGTGGGCCAGGTCTCCAGTGGGGGGCGAGTGAGAAGCAACCACACGTTGATGTTTCTCTCCCTCTCTTTCTCCCTCCCTTCCACCCTGTCTAAACATAAAATAAATAAAGTCTTAAAAAAAAGAAAAAGAACAGACAAACCACACTTTTCAACACATTTTAAAAATACTCCTCCCCCCAAGAAAGAGGTAAAAAAAAAAACAACGCCTTGTTCTAAGGAAAGTTCTTTGAAATAGTAAAGGAGATTGCCAATGGATGTGGTTTGGGGTATCTGGCAGTTCCATTTTCCAAAGGAAACAGCTTCTTACCACTGTGGGGATGTCAAGAGAGCCCAGTGGATGGCAGCTCGGCCTCATGCTGGTTGGGAGCTCTGCAGGTTGCTGGGCTTCTCTGGATCTCCAACTCCTCGTGTTGTAACAGGGTGCAGGTAGGGCCCCCCCCACAAAGGGGGATTTGTAATGGTGTCCAGAATGTGGGGTGTCCAAGAAAAATATAGGATATTTTCCCCCTACCCCAAGGCAGGCCACCATGGGGGAAGGGAGACATGGAGCAGGGCCATTAAAAGTTACTTTGCACATCAGTAATAAGTTAGCTTCATACTGACATGGAGCAGGGCCACTGAGAGTCATTTTGCATGTCAGTAACAGGATAGCTTCCTACCTCTTAGGCAAAGGAAGTTATTTTGCATATCAACAAGGCTGATCAGGGAGGTTTGCCTGTAACTTAAACCAAGGAGTAACTGGGAAGCAGCTCCCCCAGTGATAGGGTGTGTGCTTGTGGGAGCTGGGCGAAGGTTCTCCCCACGCCAGGAGGGAACAAAGTGAAGACCATGCGGGAAGGAAAGGGGAGAGAGGACTCTTGCTGGGGAGCCATGAGAAGGTACCACGTGGGTTTGGATTAAGAACTGGAGATCGTGGCGACACCCCTGATGGAGCTGGGAACTGCGAGAGGCCCGCCTAGCCGAGCCTGGACTTCCGTTCTGTTTCTTCTGAAGGACGGTGCCCCTGACTGACCTGACGGGGCAAAGGCGGGAAAGGCAGGGCTGTGTGTGCTGCTGGGAGTTTTAAAGGGATTTTGAGATTTAACGGCAACATTTAGCCGTTACTCAAAAGCTGTATAACTTTTGAATAAATAGTTCTTTCCCTTTTCACCAAACTCTGCCATTGAGAGCCATAATTTCTCAGGGTGGCAGGCAAAGAACCTAGAACAGAGGGACCCCAGAGAAAGGGAGCGTTGTTTTGGTAACAGTATCTGGGCCCCTCCCCCCCAAAATGGGTCTATCTTCGGTGCCAATGTGTGACATGAGGATGGAATTAGATCATGTGCAGACCAGCTTAGTCCAGTGAATGGGGCTCACCAAATGGGGAGGGCACCCAGCTAGCTTGTAACCTTTGTCTGAAATGTCAGCTCAAACTCCATTTCCCAAGGGAGGTCTTCCGTCTGATTAGTCCCCTCCCTGTCGGCCACGTCTTGCTCACACAGGGCCACAAGTCATAACCATATGCTCATGGCAGGGACAGTTGTAGACCATCAGTATCTTCATGGGTATGTGAGCTCCACTAGAATGAGAAACCTGTCTGGCCACTCTCCTTTGGACACCCAGAGCCCATGGCACCTGGCACTTGGTCCACACTCAATGACTTTAGCTGCTTTGTTTGTTTGTTTGTTGATTAATGAGAGAAAAGCCCACTATCCGATCAGACACCCTCGGCCAGCTCCTCCCAGGCTCCGCATGGCTGCCATTCTGCCCCCAGATAGAATGCCTGTCTGCCGGAATTACCAAAACGGCTGTGTTCTCACTTGCAAAGGTGCTCCAGAGGTGACTCCTTGACACTTTTGTAATGGGGTGCAGAGAGGGGGGTCCCCTGAAAATAGAGCATATTTCCCACAGCCTTTGACTGGGGAAAGTAGAAGATAGAGCATTTAATATTCTTTGCATAACAATGGCGAGTTAATAGCTGCGGCTTCCCTGAAGGGAAGAGGGCTGCTGCCCACAGCTAAAGTCATGTGTATGTGACTTTAGGAGCATGTAGTGATTTGCAACACCGCCAGGGGAGGCGGATGACCACCCCAGATGGTCCTGTGTCACCGGGAACTCTTGCCCTGACTAAAGATGGTAGCCAAAAGAAGGTAATATATATCGGGGAACTGGCAAAAGATGGCAGACACTAACACACCATAGGAGGGGCCGGGTATGAAGCCACATAGGAAGTTCCGGGTCTCTCACTTAAATGAAGGCAGGCTGAAGTGGTGTCAGTGAGAGTCCACCGTGGAGAGAGTATGCCATGAGGTCTCGCGTGTAAGGGGGAGTCCGCTACAAAGAGAAGAGGTCCGGAGTGAGTTAGAGAGACAAGGGGGTTGGCCACGAGATCTGGTGTGTAAGGAGGAAGCCATGCAGTTTGGAGTAAGAGCATGCCACGAGTTCTGGAGTAAGAAAGAGGAGGCCGGCTGGGAAGCCTGCCCGAAGAAGACCATGGCAGAGCTGATGGACCTGTCAAGCACAGGTTCGTGAGAGGTGCTTGGAGCTGAACTGTGACCAAGAATGCCGAGTTGCACATTTCTGCTTCTCTGAAGGACTTGAGGAGAAGCCACTTTCTTGGAACGTGTGTCTCCCCGGACTCCACCACGATCCAGTGTAACACGGCACATATTTTCCAAAACTGCTACATGGAGGCTGAGAACGGTGCACCCCAGATCCTGAAGGAGAGAGCTGCTGCGAGAGGATGGCGACTCTGAAACCCACGAGTGCACATTCCAGAGAGGATGGAGATCTTTTTGTGTGACCAGCTTAAGAACAGATAAGGATATGGGGAACTTCTGGGCATGGATTTGGATTGTAGCCTTTCGGGGTCTCATAGGAGAGGGGGGCTCTGAGCAGGGGTGCTCTCAGCCCACCCCAGGTTGGAACCTTGTTAATAAAAACCTATTTCCATCAGCACTAATTGTTGGGTCACATGTCAAGGCACCATATGGCTGAGCTCTGGTTGGCTCAGTTAGACTTTGTGCACCCCCGGTGTCCCAGGCACCATCTCGGGGTTCTTCATGTTTGGTGTCATTCACTCCACCAGCTTTCCTGGTTCATAGGTGACGAAGCTGAGACTCAGAGAGATGAGGACGAGGACAAGGATGACAGCAATCATAGCAACATGGATTTTGAATGTTGCCCTGAGCATGATGCCCTTTAACCCTCACTACAGCCCTGAACTCTGCACTACGATGGTCCCCCTTCTACAGATCTGGAAACTGAGTCTGCCGAGAGAGAGCTAGGATTTGCACCCTGGTCTCTGCAACTCAGGAACCCACTCCCTTAACTGCCAAGTGATCATGACTGTAAATCCAGGGCTCCCTCTTGAGCAGTGCCTTCCTGCGACCTTATTAGGCACCAGGCTCCAAAGTCAACACCCTCCACGTCATCGTTTCTTTAGACTTGGGGGCCCTAAGCAGCACAACCTGTGATGGGGTAGGAATGACAACCCACCGCCCCACAGTCAGGACTCCAAAAAGCCATGGGCGACAGATTTGTATCTCCCAACAGTGCTCACTCCTCTCCAATTTTCTTGACCAAAAAAATAACAAAAGTCCCAACTGGTTACACAAGACCAGGAAGACAAGAAAAGTACATTTCAAAGCAATCGATATTCTACAAACATCCCAAGGGGAGTGTGAACCCTGAAGGAGGACCTCAAATAGGAAAGGCCACCAAGCTGAACTAATCCTTTCATTGTGATGTTTTACAAAACCAGAAGGCAACTGCCCAAGGTGGCAGCCCTGGTTGCTATGAAATTTGCAAAGGACCACCCCCTCCCCACCACATCCTCTTCAGCCTGGAGGAGTGAAAATTACCTTTTGTCTCAGAGATCACAGAAGCTGAATTTTGGGGTCCTGACTCTCCGCCCTGTGTGGCTGCAGGGGAGTGGATAAGAGACTGAGTGGTAGCAGGCGCATTCAGAGAGAACCACAGGGGACACCCTGCAGGGCCAGCAGGTGTTGCATGAATTTTGGCTTTTGTTCTGTTTGCAGTGGGAAACTGGAGGGTTTTGAGCAGAATACTGAGATCTGACTTATGTCTTTAAATGATTGCTCAGGCGGCTGTGTGGAAGAGGTTGTAGGTGGGCAAGGAAAGAAGCCATGAGACCACATAGGAGGCCCCTGCAACAGTTTTAGCCAAGGTGGAGGCTGAGGAGCAGGTGTTGGATGTGGTCAGATTCTGACAGCGATGGCAGGATCTCCTATCAGATGGGTCATGGGAGATGAGTAAAGAGGAGTCAGGGGGACTCCAAGGGCTGGGGCTGGAGCAACTGGATGATTTGTGGTGTCATTTCTGGAGATGGTGAGGACAAGGGGATGTGAACTAAATTCTTTCTGACTCCCAACCCCGGAGCAACAAGGTAAACCTAATACTTTGGCTCCAAGGCTTTCTGTCTCCCTCCTGTAAATTTATTCACAAACCATCATCCAGCCATTCAGCCATTTATTTGTTCACTTCATTTAAAGAGAATTAGTAACTACCATGTGGCCACATGGGAGGCACTGGGTACATGAGGATTAATTAGGCTCACACCTGCCTTCAAGAAACTGATAATCTGGTAGGAGATTCAGAGATCAGCCATTCTCATTCCTTCATGTATTGTCAATTTCGTCACCCGACAAACATTCACTAGCACTTAGTTTCTGGCAAACAAGCATCATGGTAGGCATTGAGGATGATCTTGCCCTTAAGAAAGTCCTATTCCAGTTGGAAAGCCTGGAATTAGCCATCCTCACTCATTCACTCATTTGTTTATTCTCTGAAGAGTCACCAACAGACAGCCTGTGCAGGGTCTGGAAGAGCATTCCTGCTGGATGACCCAACAGTGGGTTCTACTAGGGTGTCCCTAAGCAACAAGACATCCTGCTAGAGCCCTGGCCTCCCCTCAGGGTTCTACCTGCTGTGCTCACCATGGGAGCAGCTGCCAGAGCTCATCACAATACCTCCACAGAGCATTCTGGGTGCTAACTCTGGTGTAATCTTCCCACAGAAAACCATGAGTCCATCCATCCCAGTGGCCGCTCTTGCAGCCATCTGACCCTTCTTGGCACTTGCAGGTGTCAGAATCCAAGATGCATCCACCTTGGAGGCTCCTGGTCCTCCTCCATTTGCTGTCCTTGCCCTCAGCACTGCACAGGCAACTATGGCCTGGCCTGGCCAAGGCCCACACGACCAGCAAATCCACCCTGGCAAGAAGTAAGCTAGACCGTGCTCTGCCGGCTGTCACAGGGCGGGTGGGGAAAGCACCCTCTGGGTCTCACCACTGACTTGCTGAATGACCTGGGGTCAGTTACTTACCCACTATTCTTCCTTTTTTCTTAGACCTCAAGCACAGACAGTTGAGGTTGGCTTGATGAAATACCAAATCATAGCACATTATCATTATCATGAATCATGGCAGGGCCCCTCTTTGATTTGATTTTATGTTATTTTCCTTTTCACCTCTTATTCTCACTCCCATTCCCTCTTCCCTGGCAAGCACTGCAGTATGTTTGTGTTTAAATATGCCCAGATCCATGTAAGGCACACGGTGTTTTGATTTACATAAATGGTATTGCCATATAGATCTCGTTGCTTTTGACTGGTTTCACTGCTGACATCTGTGGCTTCAGACTGGAGCCGAGAAATCCATGAGCGTCGTCCGCTTCACCACCACTTGGTCATTTCCCTAGGGATGGACACTTGAGTTATCTCTAATTCCCCAGCATTATAAACTACTCTGAGACAAACATCCTTTCATGTGCCCCTGTTAGGGCCTGTGGGAGAACAACCCTGGGATATACCCAGAAGGTGGATGGCTGGGCCCTAGGGCAGATGCAAACTCAGTTTAACTAAAGACCGTCAGATTGCACCCTAGAATGTCTGTGTCAGTCTACACACACCCCAGTAATAAACGAGCATACCTGTCTCCCCATGTTCCCCAGCACTGGAGAGTACCCATCTGCACCAGTCTACTCAGGCGGCCATCGCAAGATACCACAGACCAAGTGACTTAAACAACAGATACTTTCCCACAGTACTAGAGGTTGGAAGTCTAAGATCCAGGTGCCCACAGAATTCTCTCTTCCTGGTGAAATCTCTCTTCCTGGCCTACAGATGGCTATCTTCTTGCTGTGTCCTGACATGGTCATTCCTCTGTGTGTGCACAGAAAGAGAACGCACTCTGGTACCTCTTTCTCACCTTGTAAGGACATCAGTCCTATGAGATTAGGGCCCCACCCTAATGACTGCATTTAACCTTCATTCTGCCTTCTTCAAGGTCCTACCTCCCAATACAATCACGGTAGAAGTTAGGGTTTTAATATATTAATTGCAGGGCAGGGTCGAGGGGAGAGGGACATAATTCAGTACATAACACTATCTTTCTAATATTTGGCAGTCTGATAGTAGTTGAGTGATATCTAATTGTTTTAGCTTGCTTTCATCTAATTAGTAGGACGTTTGAGCATCTCATCATAATTTTGTTAACCATTTTTGACTGTTTTGAATTCCCTGCTTTTACCTTTTGTTGATTTTCTTATTAGCTTTCCTGGGTTTTTTAATTTATCCCCTTTGATTTGAGGAGATGTTCATTTATTCTTAACATTAGTCCCTTGTTGAGTCTAAACATTGCTAACACTTCTCCCAAACTGTCATCTACGAGTCCTCATAGTTTCACTCTATCTTTGAAACTATTTGGTTAAAGTGTGCCTCTTCTACTAGACAGAAAGCTGGTTTGTGTCTCCAGTGCCCAGCACAAGGCCTGACTCCCAGTAGATGCTCAATAAATATTCTTTAGATGGATGTTCCCAATATTTCTCACCAGAACTCTACGAGGTGGGTATTATTACTGTGCCTACTACACAGATGAAGAAACCCAGAATTAGGGAGCTACCAGAGCTGAGATTTAAACCCAGACATGTGACTCCAGACATTTTTGTTTACAGGCAGCAGAAATATGCGGTGCTGAGCAGGGGTCTGGGAGCTGGCCCCGGAGGGAGGGGGTGAGGTGCGACAGCGGTTTCTGCCGCTTTGCACTAACCCACAGTGCGGGTCCCGATCATAGAAAGGATCAAGTCAGTGAAATAAATGTGCCTGTGGTGTGGTCTTAGGTTTGTCAGAGCCGGAGCCTCATCCTGGGCAAGAGAGTCTAGAGCCAAGAGATGTAGAACTGAAATACGTCCATTGCTTTCAGAATTCCCTTTCCTTTCGAAATTCATTCTTTTCTGCTGGGACCTCCACTCAGTCCTGCAGCTATTTCTGGGCAGGGTGTGAAAGGATTTACATTTATTCTCTCTTTATTCGCCCACCTGTTTTAATCTTCAACCAACATTTACTGTGATCTACGTCTATGTTAGGCTTTATGCTCCAGACCCAGAGATGCAGTGCAGGGTGAGCCTTCAACCAAATATCTCCTCTGAGCAGCTATTGCGCACCAGACCCACTGCAGAAATGTCCCATCACCCCTGCAGAGCACAGTTTCACAGATGAAGGATGTGGATCTCAGTGTTGGGAGTAGGGGGGTGACAGGCACTGATGTCTCAGCAAGAAGTGGGTGCACCAGCCTGCAGTCCAGGCCCCTACTCCAAATCCCCTGCCTTTTCCATGACATTGTGCAGTGTCACTGATCCTTTATCGATTTCCAGTTATTACCCAGGGCCTCGTGAAGCACAATGCAGAGGGTCGAATCCAGAACATCTGCCTCCTGGACAGCCTGAATGCCTCGGGACAGGTGGCCCTGGGGATGGTGGGCTGGCTAATTGGAGGTGACATGAGCCTCCAGCAGCAGAAAGAAGACAGGTGAGACCCTGGGCCCCATCCCTGGCTCTGGGATTCTTTACAGAGCTGTGGGTCAGAGGGCAGAGCCAAAGAATGGAAGTTCAAGGCCTGAGAAGAGGGAAAGAAGGAATATTGGAAGGGAGAGATGTAAGGTCCAATATAAGGATGAATGAGGGGACCCATTCATCCCCTCATGAACTTGTGTTCAGTTCTACATACAAGGGGTGTTTGCGGAGGTAGCAAAGCAGGGTAATTAAAAGTGAAGGCCTGGGAGTAAAAGTCTCTGCATTTAGATCCTGGTTCTGCCACCAACCTTGGGCAAATTGCTGAACCACTCTGGCCTCATCTATATCCTGGGCACCCACAGCACAGCTTGGATAAATATCTGGGTGCCAAAGGAACCCAGGACTGGAGTCAGACATTTGAACTCCACTCTATTGCTTGATAGTGTGTAACTCTGGGCAAGGCATTTGAGTTCTCTAAGCTTCAGTCTTGAGTCCTCATCAATGAAATGGGCGTAATAATTGTCCCCGCTGCTGGGAATTTTGGGGAATTTTCGGGAGTTTTTTCTGCTGCTCATGGTGGATGCACAGCCATCGCCAGCTACAGTCAACATTGCAGACCTGGACCTGTCCTGCTCACCTCCTTTTTCACTCCTTCCTCTTGGTGGATGCAGGTCTCCCCAGCTTCCCGGCCTCAAAGCTGCTCACCTACAACGCCGCCATTCCAGCCTGCTGTACCCTGGAGCTCCCTTCTCTCTGACTGGAATCCCTCATTCTCTCCATTTTAATGAGCTCCAATCTTATCAGCAAGATTTCCCTTGATGGGCGCAGCCACAATCACCTCCCATCATTCATTCCTTAAACAATGGTTACAAATATTCACTGAGCACCTATTGTGTACCAGGACCTGGGCTGGGCACTGAAAATAGAGCTAGAAACCAAGATATACGGTCACTGCCTTCTGGGATCTTAATCCTAGATAGTGGGATAGGCCACAAAAATAAATAACTGATTTCAGGTGGAGGGAGATATCATGAAGATAAATTTTTCAAGGTAAAGGGTCAGAGTGCGGGGGTAGATCAGGAGGACGTGTCTGAAGAGGTAACCCTTAGGGAGAAACCTGAATGAAGAAGCAAGTGACACAAGGAACATGGGGAGCAGTGAGTGGAAAGGCTAGGAAAGAAACTGATATCCTGTGTGGCTGGGTGAGCAAGATGGCAGGTGGGGCCCGGCTCTGCAGGTCTAAGGGGCCACGGTGTGGAGTTTGGATCTTATTCGAAGAGCAGTGAGAACCTAGCGGAGAATGTTGAGTGAGAGGGGAGTTGGGCCCCTTTGGTTTCCACACAGAGAACAATCCACAGAGAGGCCAAGATCACAGCAGGGAGCCCAGAGAAATTCGAGTATCTCCAGGCAGGGGGTGACAGCAACCTGGACCAGGAAAAAGTGACAGGGGTGGCGGGAAGTGGCCAAACTCAGGATATATTTTTCAAGCAGAGACAACAACATGACTTGCCGATGGTTTAAATGAAGAAATGAGGGATGGAGAGAATCAGAGACAACTCCTGGGGTCTGAGCCTGGGCAACCTGCGTAGGTGGTGAGACCATCTACCGAGCCGGGGAGGGTTGGCGTGAGAGCAGGCCTGGCGTCTGGGTCTGCAGCTGGCTGTGGCTAACACAAATCAGTACTGCAGAGTGGAACTGTCAGGGTGCTCTGGGACAGCTCGCAGCCCAGGGCTCCTGTAGATGGCTCTTGCCCTCGGAGCATCTATAACAGACTCTGACTCCAAATGCACCGCCAGGCCCTCTTTGGGGACGGGCCGGCCTTGTTCGTCAGCCCAAGGCCTTGATGGCTGAGGTCCCTCACCCCAGCGGGACCTCTGCTCTCTCTTTGTGCAGCGCCAACATCAGCAACATTCAGCTGGACCACGGCGGGACCCAGATGTCTTTCCTTAAGGAGTGGTTCTCCGCAAATATCTCACTTGAATTTGACATTGACTTGAGACTGTAAGTCATGCAGAAGTGGGGCCTAAGAGGCCCTCCTCTTCCTCACTGGGAACCTGGGAGCTGGGCAGTGGGAAGGAATTTAGCAACCTGTGGACCCCAGACCTTTCTGACCCCAACCTGGTTTCAAATCTTGGTTTTCAATCTAACTCTCTGTGTGGCCTTGGGCAAGTCACTTCACGTCTCTGAGTGAACTGTGTGGATGGCAATCACTGGTCAGCAGAAGCAAGTCGTTTGCTCATTTGAACCTATGTGAATTCACTACACTGATTAAAAAAAAAAAAGAAAAAGAAGCACTGTAACTGATCACCCATCTCTTCTCCTATCCAAACTACCCTGTAACATTCACCGCCCCCAAGGAGAGGGAGGCTACAGCTAAAGAGTAAAAATATTAAAAATAAGGTAAACGCTCAACCTCTGAATTTCCAAAGGCCCCTCATCTGGTCTATTAAAAGGATTTTCAGAAGCCACTCTGGCTAATAGCAGTTTTCTTTTTAATCACTGACTGCAATATTTAACAGGCAACATGGAGCCCCACTGGGTTCGTTTGTTGAAAGGACTCAGGGCGTGGACGGGGCCATCCACACGGACAGCCGCTCTTTGTGTTGGCTGCTTCCACCTCCTCCTCTTTCTCTGTCTCCTGCCCTTTCCTCTCCTGCCCCTCTCTCTCATCCCCAGGAGGCCCTTCAATAACAAGGCTGCAAAGACACACGCACGCATGAACGTCGTTGTGGAGTTCTGGCTGGAGAAAGATGAGTTTGGCCGGAGGGATCTGGTGATAGGCAATTGCCATGTAGAGCCCAGCAGCGTCCAGACAACAGTTCTAAATGAGTAAGGTCCCAGCTGCCCCTACCCAGGGCTGGGCTCCTTTCTGGCTGGCCCTAGCTATGGCCACAAGTCTCTACCACCTTCTGGAAGAGCTCCAAACAGATCACACCCTTTCCCAAGGATCTGTTTCATCTCCTGCATCCACTTCCAATGGTGGTCCTTCCAGAAAGAAGCCAGACTTTTCCTCCTCCTCACTCCCTGCAGCCCATCTTCACCAGCTCCCATCAGCAACTTCCTGGTAACCCCCACTTGCACCCTTCTATTCATCCTTCTCTCCATCCTTCACTGTCCCAGCTCACGGTCTTCTCCCTGGGTCATTGCAGGAGCCTCCTCCAGCTTTCCTTGACTGTACCTCACCTCCCTCACTCCATTCTCCTCCTGCAGCAGATGTAACTTTCTAGCACATGAATCTCATCATGTCCCTCAGCCGTCCAATGGTTCCCCAATGCCCTCTGGACGAAGGGCAAACTCCTGGATGTCACTCAAGGCCCTACTTGTCCTCTCCCCTGCCCCACCCTATCCCGTCCTGCCTCCCTTTGCCCTGTAGTCTCTCTGAAGGACCCGCCTCTCCATCAACACAACATGTATTTTCACACCACTGTATCTTTGCACATGCGGATCCTTTTGCCGGGATGCCTGCCCTTCTTCTCTAAAGCTCCTCCTCAACAGTAGTGAACGAGACAGGAAAAAAGAGAGCTAAATGGAGATCTGTACACTGGCTGACCAAGTCTGTCGGTCTCAACGGGCTATGAGTCCCTCGAGGGCAAGATTTATGTCTGATTTCTCTCTGTAATTCTAGAATGCTGAAAGCAACAAAGCTCTCATTGGTTGTCCTCATTCATTTATTCAACAGACAGTCACTGAGTGCCTAGATCATGCCAGACTTTAACGGAGAGGACAGGGCAGGGGAAAGACTGACCTGGTTCTAACCCAATCAGCACTTACTGTGACGTGGACAAGTCACATCACCTCTCCAAATTTCCGCTTTCACTGTTGCTGACAATGATGCCTCTTATACAGGGCTGCCTGCGGATTGAATGACTGTATAATGTGTACTTGATACATAGCACCTAGTATTATTTTGCCTGTATTTATCTGTTCTGTACACCTACCTTTCTTTCTAGAGATATTTCACCAAAGATGAAACATTTTCTCCACAATTTTAGACAAAATCTGGAAAAAGTTATCCCACACCTGATAGAAGATCAGGTAAGTTTGAGAAAAATATTTTCCCCTTGGGTATCCTTCAGTCTGAGGATCAGGGAGTATAAGCAGCTTAGCAAAGAGTTTCAAACCTTGGGCTTTAGAATCTGAAAGATCTCAACTAAAAGGTTCAGTTTGGCACCGACTGGCTGTGTGTCCTCAGGCAAGTCTTGAGCCTCAGATTCCCTCTCTGTAGCATGGAAACCATCACAGACCCTATTTCATAAAGATGTCATGAGGATTCAGGGAGATGAAACATGGACATGCTGTGCGTGGCACCTCACATGCAGTTGGCACTCAATGCAAGGGAGCTAAGCCACTCTCGCCATGATTCCACGTGGAAATCTAATGGAATCTAAGCTTCCAACCACAGGCCCTGTAGTTTTCTCTCCCCAGTCCCTGATCTGACCCCCTCTCTGTGCTGGTGGTCCAGGTATGTCCTCTGATCGGTGAAATCCTCAGGCAGCTGGATGTGAAACTGTTGAAAAGCCTCATGGGTGAGTGTCTGTGTTTATCCAGGGAGGGCTCATGATGGGCAAATGACTTGAAGAGGTGCTCCAGGTGGGGCTCCCAGTGAGGCCCACTGAGGGTGACGTGTCTGCATGTGCTCTGAGAACACTTAGAGGAGACCACACTACTGTCCCCCAAGAACTCTGGGACAGCAGAGGGCACTCCTACAAGCAGGCAGAGCCCCGCCAAGTCACCCAGACCTCCACATTACCAGATGTTGCAGCTTCTCCACTCAATCTACTGGCCCCACCCCAAACCTGAGACCACCCACTCCAGTTGTAGATAAACAGATACAGTCCCCACCCTCATAGAGCTCTCAGCCTAGTGAAGGGAAGACAACAGGAAGCAAATCATTAGCTATCAATAGGAAATAGATGCAATGGGAATGCTGTGGCCAGGGGCCCTTGGTAGGCATGGGTGGATGAGAGTTTCCTTCGATGCGGACCTGAGGGTCGGAGGGGCGGACAAGCTGGTGACTGGCCCTTCTCCTTACAGAACAGACTGCTGCTCATGAACTCAACCAACTGTGAGTCCAGCCCACCCGCTCCATGCCAGGTTTGAGTGTTCAGCTTTCTACTGATGATTGGAAGGAGATTCCACATCTTATGAGCTTAAGTCCCCATTAGAGCGGGGCTTCCCCTGCCCGGAAACCCTTTACCACAGACCACGTGCACATCCTGTCCTCTCCCGTATTAAACCGTAGCTCTGAAGGGTTCAGAGGTCCCCCTGCCTGGGCCTTGAGCTTGGGTTCCAGAAGTAAAGGCCTCATGCAGGCTTAGCCTGAGAATAAATATACCTGGGTTTGCTCATTAGCCCAGAAATACCAGAGAACACACTCTTTTCCTGTATTTTGCAGCCGGAAGCCCATTCACAGATGTGCTCACCAATGCAGGGAGGGTCCTACTGAGACTTCCCAATCCATCACTCACTTAGCCCATATTTACTGAACATCTGCTATGTGCCGAGCACTGTGCTGAGTTCCAAGGGAGTGTAGAGAAAGGGTGACTGAGTGGAAAAGCATAAATATTGGCATCAAACAGATTCGAATTGAGATTCAGTTCAGCCCAACAAGAAGTTCCATGAGGGTATGGCCAGTGAGCACCGGGGTGACCAATGACCCCCAGCCCCCAGCGTAGGGCTGGCACAGAGTGCAAGCTCAGCCAGGCTGAGGTTAAACGAGTGAACGAGTCCTGGCCCTAGGACTCACTAGCTGTGTCTGGGACAAGGCACTTCACCTTTTGGTCTTTCTCACCTGCAAAGTGGGAATAGAAAGCTTCCAGGATGCGGAGCAACAGGAGTTTTCACACTGCTGGTCGGAGGGAAGTTGTAGCACCATGTTACAAAACTGGGCGGCGGCATCACCTAAAAGTGCAACACATGACATAGCAATTCCACTCCTCGGTCTATGTGCGACAGAAACACAGGCACGCGGGCACCATGAGACGTGTGCAAGACTGCTCATAGCAGCAGTGGTCGTAATGGTCCCAAAGTAAAAATTCCCTAAGCGCCCATCAAAAGAACGCATAACCAGAAGATCTGGTGGGATAGTCACCCAGCAGAATGTTCTACAGTAATAAAAATGACCTACAACTGCACATGGCCACGTAGATGCATCTCGCACACCTAACAACGCCAGACACAAAAGAGCTCACGTTGCACCTTCCATTTATGTGAACCTCCAAACAGCAACACTAGTCTGTGATGTTAGCAGTCAGGATACTGGTTATCCCTGGGGAGTGGGAGAGTGACTGGGAGGGGCCCAAGCGAGGCAGCATTCTGTTTCTAGGTCTGGGTGCTGATTGTGGGGAAGGCGTTCAGTTTAGGACAATTGTCACTTTGTGACAATTCATTGAGCTATTCACTTAAGTTTATTTTTCTTATGTAGATTATACTTTGACGAAAAATTTTTAAATAAACATATTTACCACGTAGGATGTTTGTCGGAGTATGTGATGAGCCACTTGCAATATGTTTAACATTTGCTAAGTCCATAGAGCATACTTATTAAATGTCATTTACTGCATTGTTACTTATTTAATTAATGACTATTCAATGCTTACATATGAATTACTACCCTCCTCCACCTGAGGGCAGGGAGAGCCTACTGGGAAATCAAGAGGAAGTAACACACTGATGTAACAGTAGCCCACATATAATAACAGTAGCACACACATATTAAGTCCTTGGCAAGTGCCAAGCTTGGTGCCAGAAGCTCCCATTCAGCAGTCTCATCAAATCCCAACAGCAGTCTCATGAAGTACTGTCCATAAGGACATAGGAGGCTCAGAGAGAGAAAGGCACTTGCCCAAGGCCACGCAGCAACGAAACGACCAAGCCGACAGCACTCCGGCAGCCGGACTCTGCAGCCCAGACTCTTGAACGCTGTGAATTCCCCCTCCAGTCTTCCCTCCCTTCCTTCTAACACCAACCCTCTCCCAACCAAAGACACACTGAGGGGGAAATGATGACATATACATGCAGCTGGATCGAGACGCTTAAATAAGGAAGTGTCAACATCTCAGACATGAAAATAGGGCAAGAGAGACTCGTGTTCCCATGTTTCAGTTCAGACTCCCTTATCCAAAATGCTTCAGTGGAGATCTGCAACCCTAAACGCTCATGTTCCCTCAGATGATTCCCCTTGACAGCCTTGAGGTTGTGGGGCTCTTCCTGCTCATGATTCAAAGAGCAAACATGGGAGGGCTGGGCCCCGTTCTCCCCCAAGGTCGCCTGGTCCTTTGGTGAAGGCAGCTTTTGTCTGCCTTCCCCTCGACCCCCCCAGGGGTGGTTCCTTCCTCAAGGGGCCTCCTCGGGTTTCTTGTGTCGCTTTCATTTTAAGGTTCACCGAGCTATGGACTTGTTGCGTCTTCTCTTCGAATATCTTGCTGCACAACGGACCTGTTATGAGACTGGGGCTTGGGGTGGGGGGTAATTTAAGCAGACGCTCAGCCCCAAGGGCTCAGGAGCTCGCTTCAGACTCTGCCTGTCTGTACATGACTTCATGCCCTTCAGCCACAGAGTTCTGACTCTGTGCCCGGTATTGGGCTGTGCCCTGCATTTGTCTCCCCATTTTACCCTCTCCATGGCCCAGGGAGGTAGGTATGTCAGCTCCCTGGTACAGATAAGGAAACTGAGGCTAGGAGAGAAGAAGCATCTTGTCCAGAGTCACCGGCTGTGCCAGGTTTGGAACTCAGGGCTGTGTGATTTCTCAGGAACTTTCTGAACTGAAGACTCTGTGACACAAACTGGCCCTGGAAGGTATGAGCCCTAAAGTCAGGTAGCCCCAGATGAGTCTGAATTCACTTTTTCCTCGCTGAGGTGATCCCGGGCAGCTGACTGTCCTCCCTGAGCCTCAGTGTCCCCACAGGGTTGTTAGAAATGGTATAACGCTCTAGTGTCCCACACACGTAAAAAAACTTTTTATTAATATTAGCTGTAAGTGTAGGAGGGAGATTTATCTCCAAGGTAAGTGGAACTTGCTTTAAGCAAAAATGTATTTTCTCATCAAAGTTAGGGCACCCAGCTGTCCGTGAACACTTTTTGCCCTCTACCCGCTCACTGGGGCTTCCAAGGCCATCTGAAGATTCCCCCTCAAAATCAGCTGCCAACTGACCTTGCTCCAGGGAACAGAACCAACATCTCACTCCCAGGATCTGGAGAATAGACCTTGGGTAGGTCAGAGCCCCTTAGAAAAATTAACCCTGCCCTTTAAAAATAGATCTCTTGATTCACAAAAAGAAAGCCTCCCCACCACGATCAGATAAGTGGGAAGAAAAGGGCACCGCCTACGGTTTCTGGGAAAAACGTTGGAGAGGCACTGATGTCACCAATGTGGAAAACACTGTCTTGAAATGTCAACAGCATGTCCTTCCATGTTTCCTGATGCCCCACAACCTTTGCCCTACTTGGAGCAAAGGCAGCACCTTTGGCTTCAAGAAGGGGCAACGTCAGTGTAAGCAGAAGTTTCCAGTACCCAGGTCTTTGACAAACATCAGTGACAAAGAACAGGTTGGTGCTCGCCAGTGGGTGGGTGCGTGGGTGTGACTCTAAAAGTGCTGCATGAGGGTGTTTGGGGAGTGAGGGGGCTGCTCTATATCCTGATTATTGCGGTGGTGACATAAAACTATATGGGCATTAAAATATCACATCAAAGGATAAAAAGCCAATTTTACTGTGGGTTAATTTTTTTTTTTTAAACCTGGGCTTTTCCGTTTCAAAACCCAGGGCATAGAGACATCAAGAATAGCATATATATATAATGAATGGAAGCAGGGTTTCCTGCCCCAGGACTAGAAAATTCCCCATGTTGGGCTGGTGCAGTGTGAGAGCCCAAGAGAAACTGAGGAGAACATAGTTCTGGTGGGTTCTGGAAAGTGTCTTGCACTCATGCTACTCCCCAGGCAAAACTTGTCATGGGACAACAGGTACCCCAAGTTGATGTGCAGGGTTCAAGAGCAGAGAGCACCTGTGTCCATGCTTCCTTTCAGAAGCAGGGTAGATGACAAGACCCCAGGGAAAGACGGTTAACTACAGAGTCGAGGTGGTCTAGGCAGACGGATTAGGGTAGCCTAGCCCCTCATGGTCCTGCCTGAGGCCCAAGGGCTCGAGAGACCACAGGACTATCAGGGTTGCCTAACAAGGGAGTATAGGAAGTAAATGCTAAATCCGAAGAGGCGGCCCGGGCAGGCAGGGTGGACGCGCTGTGTCTCAGCAATCGGGGCCAGAAGACATGTGGATGTCTCTGTATTTCTAGCCAAAACCAGGACGGGGCAGCCTCCTTTAGATGCCGTGGCACAAACGAAGCCCCTGAAACAGAAATAAAACCCCAGGGGGACGCAGGGAAAAGTCTGCTATCCAGCAAATGGCATTTGAAATGGCAACTAAACTATAGATATGTTAGAAGGAAAACTGCACAGACACATGAGTTTATGAACTAAGATTCTACCAGCTCTCCACACATGATCCCCCACAGCCCTGCCAGGTAGATATTATCCCTCATTTTAAAGAAGAGGAAACTGAAGTTCAAGGGATTGGAGTGCTTGCCCGGGGTCACAGCATTTGAACCAGGCAACCTGGGTCCAAATTCACCCCCTTTCTGCCATCATGCATATGCAGCCTCCTGTCTTCAAGCCAAGGGCTGTGACCTGCCTGGTAACTGGCTGTACAAGTTGGAGTCAGTCCCTTTGAGGCAGGAGACAGTCAGGAGGGAAGAAACTCCAGAGGTGTCCCAGGGCTAAAACAAAGGACATCGATACGGGACAGAGACCCTGTTCTAAAACTGGTTGTTCCTGCTTTCCGGCAAAGTTCTGAATCGTGGTGACTCGTGAATACGCCGCGCAGAAGATGCTACATGACCCCTGCTTCATTAAAATAGCATTATAATATGTTAACATTGTGGGACCCCTTTCCAGGTGGCCAATCAAGGAAAATCATGGGAGACCACATGCCCAGTCACTTTAAAGTAATATAACTACTTGTACATGCTCAATAAAACCCCACCAAAACTAGCCCTATAAGAACAGAATCCCTTCAGCCACAGAGGTCAATCTTTGCTCGGAGCTAGCCTGCTCCCATGTTCTGTGGAGTGTACCATCGCTTAATAAATCTGCTCTCTCTCATTTTGCTATAAGCTCTCTTGTGTGTTCGGTTCAATTCTTTGTCTGCAATCACCAAGAACCTTGTTACCTGTGCGCACCTGCAACACCTTGACTTATTTGCCTCAGTTTTCCCTCAAAGATAGTGGTAACCTAACTCAACCCATAAGAGCTGTACCAAGATATCAAAAAATGGGACCTCTTCAAGGATGATTCACAGCATATGAGCTCTGGGAAGAGTCTAGCGAGTGCTTGCATGGATGATTGAGTTCAAAGCCACAGCCCCGGCACCTTAGAGGTGCTGCAGGGCTCTCACAGGAAGAGGCAGCAGCTCCAGGGAAGGCTTGAGGGAAAGCAGCACGTCTCACTGGTGACAGGAGTGACGACACAGGGGCGAGTTCCGACTCCACTCTACTCATTCGCTATGTGTCCCAGGGAAGTAGTCACCCTCTCTGAACCTTGGTCTCCCTACCTGGCATTTGAGGGACAATAATACTAACCACTCCTGAAGAAGATGAGGTTCATATATGGGGAGCACCCAGCACACAGTAGGTGTCCAATAAATGTGCATTTTCTACTTTCTTTCCATTGCTTATAAGGTGTTAGGTTTCACAGGGCAGGACCTGCTCCCGCTGGTCTAAGACCTTTATCGCTCCATGCCTCAATTTTGTCATCTGTGAAATAGACTCTGAAGACCCCAAGTTGTGGGGACAAATATCTTATTACTTTCCTTTGGGAAAGGGAAGAGGAAAGGGTAAAGGTAGAAACCAGGAGGTCACAGTATCCCTCAGGCCTGGGAACCTGCAAAGACTTTTCCAGGATTTAAAAGTGAAATTTCATGACAGTATGAAATTCACAGGTGCAGGAAGGCATGGCAGTCAGTGAATGTACAGCCCAGCGATTCAGAGGAAGGGCTGGAGTGCGAAGGCCTCAGTACCATGTCCAATGTGCGACTATGGGCATATCAACTCACTCTGAGCCTCCATTTCCCTCAGGTGAAATGAGAGTACTCATTCCCGCCTCCCTCAGGGCTGTGGGGATTCGTGACATGCCGCCTGCAGAAATCAAATGCTGTCCTCCCTTACAGCAAGGGCATGTGCTATCTGTTGACACTGTTTTTATTATTATCATTATCCAAGGCGTAGAGTTCTAACTCTGCCAGATCCTCTCTGTGTCTTTGGAAAATTATCCCCACTGGACCTCAGTTTACCCCTCTGCAAAAGAGGAGCAGCAACCCCTCCCTCCCAGGGTTCTGGTGAGAATGGATGGCCCCCCAGACAAAGGGAAATGAGAGGCAGTTCCACTCTTTTTGACACTTTAGAAACAAGAGACCTCTAACTGGAGAAGAAGAACTGGACCAGGTACGGAAAAGGACCGAGATATGAGACTGAGGTCTCTTCCTGGGCTCTGGCTGGCTGGGTCTCCTCGTGTACCAAACTCGATCTCCCAGGCCACTTTGGAACACGGGCCCCCAGCCTCAGCCCCACTCATGAAACCCTGAAGTCTTCAGTAACATTCCCGTCTCAGGTTTTTCTCTTTACAGATTGTCAATCAAATGGCTTAACTGTCCCACCTACTAATGCAGTCGGCAATTATTTACTTTGCAGAGCCATGAAAGACACCACCAGATTGCAGAATTCTGAATTCTCTAGAAACCCATCATCTGATCACACGTTTCCGTATTCCCACACTATAAAAGAGGCTGTCTCCTCCGCAGAGGCAAACAGGAGAGGAAAGAGGAGACCAGGACAGCTGCCAGGACCTCTGAGAAGCCCAGGTGAGACCTGCCTGTCATGCTCCCGCAGTGCGACCCTGGGTGGCAGAGGGACCAGGCTCTTCGCTGTGGGGTAGGCCCTCGCTGACTGCATTAGGGTCACTCACTGGGGGTCTTCTAAAAGAAATGGGACTGGCTGTTTTCAGGGTCATGGGATGTTATTCACTCCACTCCCCAAGAGACCAGTAATGTCAATATAGAAACGTTTGAATGTAGCAACATAGAAAATGTAGAAAAAGGAATCTGAGGCTGCAGGTGTGACTGCTGAAATTCTCTCCTGGGGATGCTCTTCATACCCTAAGTCAAAATGTCTATAGCACGAGTTTCAACTTGAGGTTGCCGTTGTGAATTCAGACCATCATCCACAAACCTCCAAAAATCTCCTCAGTTTTATACATTTTGATGCATTTTTCTGAGACTAGGGTCCTTAACTTCTAGCAGATCATAAAAGGTCTGTTTCCCAAAAGGGATTCAGAGGCCCAATCCCAAGGGAGACCACAACTGGCTCTCTGGACCAAAAAGCCCTCTCAATTTCAGTGGGTCACAGCAATGATGGTGCTTTGGCCAAATAGGCCAGTCGATGGAATATTGCCCCAAATAGCCAGGCATCTCCAAAATATAGGCACTAGCTCCAGCTTTGGACACCTCTGCCAACTGCCAAACAAGCCTGTGAGAAGTTGGCAATATCTGGGAGGATACTGGTGCAAAAGGCAGCCATGCGTCAGGGGTTCCCCAGAAGTTCACCTAGGTCAGCCTGAGAGAGAAGAGAAAGGCATAGAAAAGAGTGTGTGTGCATACATGTGTGTTTTGTGTTTGCATGTGGGTGGGGACAGGTTCAGAGACCTATGTCCAACCACAGCTCTGCCATCAATTTGCTGCGTGACCTTGAGATTGTCACTACTCTTCTCTGGTCCCCTGATTCTCCTCGTGAAATGAAAACTTTGAACAGCCCAGGATTTCCCAATACTGGTCTGGATGAGATGGTGGCTACAACGGTGTGACCTCTGACAGTGTGTGGTGTGTACAGGATGGACCTGGACCAAAAGACTGAACAGGGATGGTGGCAAAGCAGTTCAGTTCCTTGGCCACTTGTGTGTTTAAGTTTCTTATTTGCTTTGTCTAAAGAGCAGGTGCTAGGTGCAATGATTCAAACCATTGCTGGTAAGCCCAATTAGAGAGCAAATCTGAGTCACTTAATTTAGACAAAAGCCCCTGGCTCTGGCTTCAAATCCTGTCCTCATGTGTACTTGTGATCTTGAAGAAAGTTATCTAAACTCACTAGACTCCCACTTGCTCACCTGAGCAATGCCGACGATGAGTACCACAACTTGGGGTGCGGTTAAGATGAAATCAGCTACCCAGTGAGGAGAGCTCAGCCTGAGGCGTGCCAGAGGGAAACGCTCCCTGGTGTTCCGGTGCCCAGGGACAGGCAGTAGATGACTGTCTTTCTGCTATCCCTGCCACACTGGGCCTGTCGCCCTGTTCACAGGCGCAAAGGAGAGAAGATGTTTCAAGCTGGGGGTCTCATTTTCTTCTGTGGGCTGCTGGCACTGCCCTTGCCTGTGGAACTGGCTTCAAGTCCCACAAACCTTATTGGGAATTTGACAAGCGGTATGTGAGAATCTCTGACAACCTCCTTCAGGGGTGTGTGTGTGTGTGTGTGTGTGTGTGTGTGTGTGTGTGGTATTTCCAACTATCCAATGAGGGGAAGGGGTAGAGGTTAATCGGGGAAGGGGGTTGAGGATCTGAAATTGTCAGGTCTGACTCCTGAGAACCCTTATACCATCTCCAGCTCTCAGCAGTGGCCTGTTCTCTGAGGGTCTGTTGAATACTATCACTAATCTTCCCCTCTTGGACATCCTGAAGAACAGTGGAAGCAGTTCCAACAACCCGCTCAGCTCGCTGTTTCAGTACCTGATCCCAGGGCTCAATCCTCTGAAGGGCATCGTTGAGTGAGTAGCCCTAAACCAGGACCTGCATCCCCACCAGAGAAACCCCACTGGAGATCTGTTTGCCCCAGGCTGTGGCCTGAAGGAGGAAGAAGGGCGGCCTGAACATGAGCCCAGGACTCCATCTGAGACCTTCTTACAGTCTGGCAGGGAACACCAGTCCTCTTGAACCAGCAATTGTCCTCAGTCCTAAAACATATCCTGAGTCCTCAGTATCATCTGTAAGCCTCGTGACAACCCTCTGAGATCGGTTTAATAATCCCCACTTTGCAGATGGAAAAACTGAGGCACAGAAATATGTCTGTGCTCACATAACTAGAGTGATGCAGAGGGAGGGATCTAACTCTAATTTACTGAATTCCCAAGTCCAGGTTTTTCCCACTACACTGTGGTAATTTTGTTCTCACCTGTAGAATCCCTTAGAACACAGGAGAACTTTACATAAGCAAGAAGGTGCGAACCACTCTCCTCAGTTACATTGTCAATGTGATGTCCATGGGGTGATCTAATACAGTGTTTCCCCTGAGACATCTGAGATCTTGCTAAGCCAGAAAGGATAATGGAAAGCTTAGCGCGGTGAGCTGGCAAAGCCCAGGCCCTTGATGGGCTCGGGCCAAAGCCATTTCCAAGATTCCTACCCACTGGGTCCGGCTGGAAGACAGACGTAGTCTTGAGTATGGTTTCCAAATGCACCATGTCCTTACTGGGTGACCTGAGACCAGGCCCTCAGGTCCCCTCTGGGTTTCTCAGTCTCATTCAGTTTCTCTATCTATAAAATAAAGATTATGGTACCCACAGAGAAAAACTGTTAGGAGAACTAGAAAAGATGTAATCACCTGTTGCAGTGGCTGACTCAGAGAAAACATTTACTTCCATCCTCTCTCCATTCTCCCTGATGTCCTGCTCCTCAACCTCCATGACAAACATTGTTGATTAACCTGCCATTGAAAGTCATGGCAGAATGAGTGATTTCTACCCATAAATGTTTGCTAAAGACTTACTCCACTTGCCCATACATCATCCACTTATCCACTTGTCCATCCATCCATTCATTTGTCCATCCTTCCTTCCACCTAAACATTTAACTCTTCCCTGCATCTACTCACATATTCGTCTACAGTTGGGCTCATGAGTCCATAAAGTCAACCAATATGGTGGAGCTTGTTTCCTGGTAAGGCTCTGAACTGGCATAGAGAATGCAAATACAATCTGGAAAGAATGCAAATATAATTCAGTCTCTTTCCCGGAACACCTCACAGACCCAAGTTTAAGAGAGGCCCATGGGTACGTCAGGATCTGGCCCAGTGCAGAGGTTGAGGAAAACTGATGCAACTCAGAGCCCATGTGATTTTTGCTGCAAGACTCCCCTCCTGTCTCCCCCATCCCACATCATGGGTAGCTCTACCTCTGGGATAGGTGAGATTTCGTTAATGTGGTTTATATGCTTGGGGCTAGAAAAGCTAATGTTTCTCCCTTCATCTCCTGGGCAGTATAAACATCACCGACCCCAAGATACTGACAGTTGGCCTTGTGCCGAGCGAGGATGGCCGTCGTCTCTTCCTCAACATCCCTCTGAACTTGGTCCTCAATGTGCAAGTGTGAGTGGGCCCCAAGGGAAGGGGGAAGGTGGCTCACCAAAGGAGACCCTGATGACCATGGGTAGCCAAAAAGGGGGCATTTGAGCCTAACAGACATGAATCTCCAAGTTCAGTTTATTTGCTGATATGCTCAGTGACCTGGAGTCACTTGGGAAACTCACTTGACCTCTTCGACCCTTGGTTTCCCCTACTGGGAAATGAGATGTGTACATCTACAGGCAAGATGGAGTGAGGTGAGGTGGGAATTCCTGGCAAGAAGAAAAGCCTCCTCTTCTTGGGATGTGGTGGGGTCACTATCTCCTCCGCAGGCCCGCCCTGAAAACACAACTGATAAAGCTGTTTTTGAAGCTAAATACCACTGTGGAAATCTTTCCTGTCAAAGATGAAAATAATGAGACCCACTTGGTCGTTGGTGACTGTACTCATCCCCTTGGCAAACTGGAAGCCACCCTGCCTGCAGGGTAAGTTCAGAGGGTTGGCTTCGCCTTCCCAGAGACAACAGGATGGGATGATGGATAGACGGTAGGAAAGAAAGAACAATGGAAGAATAGATGAGTGGGTGGCGGGAAGGGTGGGAGGACAAACAGATGGGAAGATTGATGGGTGGATGGATAAATCATGACTTACCCCTTCTAAGCTGGGCTAACCAATTTTATGCTGGATCAGTGAACAAGAAGCCTGAGTTTAATCCGCATCCACCAGAGGGCATGGGGAGAGGTAGTGGGTTGCCCGTGTGAACTTGGACAGTGCTTCCCCAAACTGTAATACGGAGCTGCATTGGGGTTATTGAATGATAACCCCACTAACATAATAGGTCCGAATATGCTTTGTCCTGGTAAGGGGTAAAATAGCTACAGAGCCTCCCCGGGTTTCTTATTTCAGTTACCTGTCACAAGACTGGTCGCACACAATATGCAGGGCTGTCCCCAGCATAGCGAACGTTTCCTGAACACATATCATGCTTCACATGTACCATCTCACTGAATCCTCATGACTACACACTAAGCACTGTTCATCTATTCATGTACTCCAAAAAATGTCATTGAATACCTACTGTGTACTGGAACTATGTTTTTATTCTCCACGTCCAATGCACTGTGTGCATTGTTGTGTAGGGTATTACTCCCTTTGGATAGATCCCTGGTGTTTGCCTGCCTGTGAGTGTGGATGGAAAAGGTCCAGCTTCAGTTACTTAATGCTGAGACTGTGATGCACCCAGGGGTCTCTCTGGCCCCTCTGAAGTCTTCTCCATACCAACCCCAGGCCTCTGCACTGCCCATGACTTTTCTCTTTCAGATCTAACTTTCCCTTGGCTCAACGCATTGCTGATAGCATCACCAACATACTTAATAAAATCATTCCTCAGCTGGTGCAGGGTATGGTAAGTGCGTTAAGGCGAGGGGTCCTAGCTCTTGCATCTTAAAGCTTCTCAGGCTGAAAGAGGCCCCCGAGATGAGCTTTTCTGAGCTCCCCAGTTTGATAAGTAAATTCCATCTGTGTCTGTCTGTCCATTGACCCGTCATTCCACGTTTCTTCTTTCTATCCTTCAAACACACGGAGTGGCTCTTGCTCTGGGCCAGGCCCTGAGCAGGTCTTGCACTCCAGCTGAAATGGACTGGCCCTACCCAAAGCAGCTCCCAGTCCACCCCGATGATGGCTGCAGACAAGCACACTTCCAGCCTTCACTTGGGTGCCTCCTCTGACCGGAAATGCACCCCTCCCAGAGAGATCCCCCATATTAGAAACAGATGTCATGCCACAGAGTGAACACTAGTTCGCTGTGTGATTGGGCACTTCACACACATGCCTTCAGTTTCTCCTTCTGCCCAAAGGAAGTGTAAGCATTTATCTGTGGGAACACCTAGAAACAAACATCCTCAGGCATAGAGAAGTGGTTGAAAATCTCCCTCAGAGAACCCATCCTAAAATGATGTTTCTCCCAGGATCTCCCTCCAGGTACCACTTTGTCTAACTGCCCTCTCTGCCCCTGACTCAGGCATGCCCTATAGTCAATGAAGTTCTCAGCTACTTGGACGTGACCCAGGTGCAGCAGATCATCAGTAAGTACCTGCTTCCAAGCCCTCTCTCCCCCTATGCAGGAGCAGTGCTGGCCCCAAGGAGCTCTGTACCTGTACACCATGGGGCAGATAGATCCCTCCAGCCTCAACTCTCTTCTTTTTGGGTTTACTTTTGCCTTGATTTATCCAGATAGTGTTGAGGTATAGACCTGTCCTCCCGCATCAGCCCTGACCCTGAGAAGAGCTGGGCTGGTTGGTGGAAGGAGACATTGCCCCTGCCAAGCCCTACCTAAACTTGGGTGGACTTTCAGTCACCATTCCCTGGCCTCAGGCCTTGGGAGGGATGCAGGATGTCCCGGGCACCTTCACACTTAGACCATGACTCAGGACTGCGGTGGTGTTTCATTTTTTTGTTTTCCAGACACACTGATCCCTGCGACGAGCATTATCCTCAGCATCTAAACCTTCTGAGAAGGGACCCAGCCTCTCCTGAGCTGGTGAGTGCTATTCCCAACTCCCCAGGACTTTGGGGGCTACTGCTCTTCCCCTGGTCAAGGCCAGCAGGGGGCTTGTGACAGTAACATCCAAAGAGAGAGACAAGTGTCCCATTGACAAGTACAGGTGTGTCCAGAGACGTCCACAGAAACGCTGACAGCAGGAGAGAGACATAGTCTGCACTGCAACACAGTCACAAACACATGGTCATGGATGCACACACACACCTCCACACCCAAACACATACAGAGACACACACTCTCACGCCAGCACATGCGCACATGCACACATGCATGCAAACTCAACACATACAAGTGTTTATGGATCTACAGATACACACTCACTCAAACACATGCACAAGGAGCTTCCTGACCCCAGGCCTGGGCTCCCTTTGTAGGTGAGACAAGACCCCTGCCCCAGGGTCTCAGCCTCCTCCCCTCTCTCTGGAGGGTCTGATGATGGACCAATACAAACAAGAGTCAGTGACCTTGAGTCCCCATTCTGATTGGGGTCTTCTTCCAACAGAACTATTTCCTGCTGCTCGATCCATTCCCTGCCCAGCTTCCGAGGACTCACAGAATGCTGCCCCTGTCCTGAACAATGACACAACCACCGTTTTGGGACAAGAGCAGCCTTCTGTCCAAGGAAACTCCTCCCCTCTCCCTTCCCACCAGGCATGTGTTACTCTCCATAGCTCCTCACCAAATAAAATTGTTCTTGTCTGCACAAGGTGCCTTGTCATTCTTCAGCATCACTTGAAGGCTCATTAGTTGGAAAGCACCCTGGCCTGGTTGGTGGAGCCATAGAACACAGTTTGGAGCTTACGTCCGAGACTGTAATGGTCTTTAGCAGGACCAAGAGATGTTCAGATGAATGTGGATTTCAGAGTGACTGCTCTGGGGTCCTTAGAATGGGTGGACGGGATTTTAGGGATAGATGTAACACCCCAGGCAGAGACAATGGTGACACACAAGGTTACCACACAAGAAGTAAAAATGGCAATTTTGAGAGATGTTCAGGAGGTGGACCTGGACAGGTGTAGGTGAGGGAGCAGGTGAGGTTCCTGTCCATGACTCAGGTCAGGGAGCCCAAAGGTACCTGGAAATGTGGGAGGATGAATTGATTCCAGCAGGAATATTGTGCCTTTAATTGTGGCCACACTGCACAGAAGTGCCCGGGAGACCCCAAGAGAGAATCCTGGAAGCCGAGGATGCACGAGTCGTCTACCACTGCGCTTTGCTTACTTGCAATCAGTCACACTGACCTCTTTTCTGTTCTCACAGCAAGAGGATGATAAAGATGACAAAAAGTAAGTGTAGGAGGAAGGACAAGCTGGTCATTCATAAGTGTTCATTGCTGAAACACTCGAGAAAAAGTAGGGATAGAGAAGAGTCATTGGAGTTGCATCTGAAAAGATTATTGATGCCTTGGCTGAGAGTTAAAGTTTTGGAGGAAGAAGACGGATTTAAAGGAACTAAGAAGAATGGACCAAGGACACGGAGACTGTTAATTCAGGTAAGATTTATGAAAAAACTGAATGCAAGAAGGAAGGAGAACAGGGCTATCCAGAATGGGGAAGATTGTCCCTTCAAATAAAAAATAAATGTTGTCATTGTTTGAGATCTTTCTAGGGCTAGCCCAGCCCTGTCACTCCACACATGAGAGTACTGAGCCTTGGGGTACATGAGAACAACTCGTACAAGGTCACAGAATGACAAAAAGGTAAATCAAGGACTGAGACGTCTCACACTTCATAGAAAATCTTGTCCCTTGCTCTTTAGGAGACCCTGTTGACCTTGAGAAAATGAGCAGGTTCAGGTTGATGTTTCTCAACCCCTGCCAAACATCTGTCATCATGTCCAGACCCACCACTGTCTGCACATACTATGGCCACCAACCAATGAGGCATCATGGGAGGACAGACTCAGGGTTCAGAACTGCAAGGTTAACTGCAGGAAACCAGCATGTGTTTCCTGATAAGGACTTAAGAGAGGAAATGTCTTCCATGCTCACAGAAGTAGGAGATCTTTGAGTTCAGGATCAGTAGTTAAATTCCATAAACAGCTGCATGATCATTGTAAATGTCTGTCTAATTAGTGACCTGAAGTACAGAGGACCTTCCTGAATGGAAACCAGCCATCACGATCTGACTGGGGTCAGGGAGGATCCAGGCATTAACTACCTTCATGTCCTTCGTGGGCAAGCATTAGGTCAAGACTGAGAGTCCTCCTTGGCTGAGGTTCCAAGAATCAAGTGGATAAGGACAGGGACACATACCGGGGACCATCAGAATTGGTCCTGGTGCCCCCTGATCCTGGACACACATCCACTACCCATCTCTGGACCATCTTCCTACTGCCCCCCAGGACTTCTTCCTGTAGCTCACAGGTGGGTCTCTCCCGTCCCTTAGCAACTTCAATTCCTAACTAACTAGTCTAAGACTCCTGAATACAAAACAGTCAGAGAGTTGGCAGGTTAATCAGAACACATGTATGACATTTAAATAGTGACAATATTTTAACATTAAAAAAAAAAAAAACCTCTAAAAGAATGTCCATGAAAATGGTAGATTAAAGACCTCTGAAAATTCTCTCCTACATAAAAGCAATGAGAAAAATGACCAAAAAAAATTGTAAGAACCAGCTTTTTTAGAACTCTTGAAATTAACCAAAGACTTACAACAATCAGGAAAGTATTTGATTGATAAATATATCAATCATCCTGGGCTCTATGAACCTGCCTCATCCAGTGGCACTTGCTCTTATATTCCACAGTGGCCACTAAGGACTCCAATGAACTCACAGGGCAAACATCAAAATTTTTCAGTGAGTTGTAGTTGGTCCACCAAGGGAATGAAGACTGCGGTTCTCGCCATAACCATGAACCCTCTGGACCATGAGAGTCAGGCACTGGCCCCATCAAGCCCAGGGTTTACCTAGCAGTGTTGCTCTCCCAAGGAAAGGAGGAAGGCAGGTCATTCATAATGACCAGCCATTCAGAGACACATCTGTCTTAAATGTCAGCAAGTGGGAAGGAGGAAACGTACTTGAGTTCTTTCCTTTACAACATGCTTCACGTCTCTGCTTGATCATTAATTTCAAACTTCAACAAGTCGACTTGTTTTACTTCTCCTGTGTCCCCCCGCCCCTTTATTCACAAGGGTCTGGGTCTACTGTCTCTCAGACTCCTTCTTCCTTCCCAAGCCTTCATCATAAAACCTCGACTGTTTCTCTACCACCTGCTTTCATTCTCTTTTCTGTTCCCAACTCCCCATTTCCTTCTTCTAATAATTATCCTCAATAGTTACATTCCAGAATATGCTCACTTTTTTAAAAATGGTATTTCAATTTCCATGGTATTAGTCAGAACAGAGCAAGTCTGTGCTGCAGTAACAAAGGAGCCCGGAAACCTCAGTGGACTAAAACCATAAAGTTGGATTCTTCACTCACATTTATGCCATGCTCCATTTTGGAGCTACACCACCTGAAACACATGACCTCCATGGTCACCAAGACAGTGCAGTGAGGACTGGCAAATGGGAAGGACATTATTAAGGGCCAGGCTGAAAAGTAGCAATGCATGCATCACTTCCTTCACATTCCCCTGGCCAAATACTCTGAGTCCCAGTCTACTCATCTGCAAAAACACCCATCCTAGAGGGGTTTTACAGGGATTAAATCAACTAATGCATGTAAAACATGTGCCTATCACAGTGCCTAGAACATAGTCAAGGCTCAAGAAACGTAACTGTTATCATCATTCGTGCCAACTATTTCCTGGAATAGCATCTCAAGCAAATTATTTGAGCCTCATTTCATCACTGGGGGAAAAAAAGAGAAAGGAAGATCCTCCAATTCTTCTCACCACAATATCCAGGAAATCTGAACACTTTTCTGTTTCACTTGTATCCACTTGTGGTTGACTTCTCTTTCTGAAAGTTGATGCTGGGCCTTTAACTGAAAAATGTAATATTTCCTATTACAATGGATTTCTTTAAAGATAATGACACGGTTTAAAAGAGAATAGAGGAGGATTAGTAAATAAAAGTAACGGTGGCAGGTGCGTGGCAGAAACTGTAGAGGTAGTGTGCGAATGACTGGAATCTAGGGAGCATGGGGACTGGGTCTTCCAGTGCCCGACTAGCCTGGCTACGAGATACCCAGAGCCAAGAAAACCTCCAGGATCCTAGGCTTGCACCAGCACTCGCATATAGGCCCTGTGACCACTAGAGGGAGCCATTGCACGGCAAACCAGCAGTTAGCGTGAGGATTAGCATTAATGATGGGACCAGCACCTTGCTCAGTCCTTTAAAGGCAGGATTTTATTTAATCCTCACAAACAGGAGGATGCTAAGGCCCTCGGTCATATAACTTGGGAGCAGTGGATCCAGGATTCAAATTCTGGAAGTCAAACTAGAGCCCAAGCTTTTTGCCAGAGTTTACAAATTCACAAGCACCCAGCCACATCTGGCACATTGTTTTTCATTTTTACTTTAAATTACTTTAAATGCTGATTGTTCTCCAACTGGTTGCTGATTATAAATACTTTCTCCATTTTCCCCACCCTCATCACATCAAGTCATCTTATGCTACTAAATGTTTGGCCCCTCAAATAGGGTTGCCAGATTTACCAATAAAAACAGAAGATACCCAGGTCTGTATGAATTTCAGATAAACAATAATAATTTTTATTGCAAGTATTCTCAAATATTGCATGGCACCTACTTAAACTAAAAAATTATTCATCTTTTACCTAAAATTCAAATTTAAATGGGTTTCCTGTGTTTTTCTGGTAATCTTACTCTGCAAGCATTTGCATTTATAGCTCTCATCCTGTACTCCATCTCCCCTCCCCAAGGGGATTTCACTGAATATCTCTTCTGTGCCAGTTTTAAGGGGTTGGGGCAGGAGGGGCAGGCTGTGCAGTGGCTCCAGACCGCAGTCCAAGCAGCGCTGTCGCTTGAGCCGTGTGACCAGGCAGACTTCGTGGCACGAGAAGTATCTCTGCTAGATGAAGAAGCCATTGTGGATTTTCCGACAAACCCCAATAAGCGAGTCACAGAGAAGACTACTAAAGTTCTGGAACAAGGTCATGCAATCTTCAGCAGAGAACGGTACACTATTAGAAAAACAGCTCTGGACATGCTCCTGAGCTCTGGTAGAGAAGAGGTACACAGCCATAGGCCTCTCAAGTGACTGTGCAGCCAGAGCTTCCTATCACGCAGTAGGCACTGTTATCCACCAAGTCAGAAGGCCAGGCAGGACTGACAACCATCCGCCATCAGGTGGAAGTGGCACATCTAATTTGGGCTCAAGAAGGTCCAACGTGCATAAGTAAGCTGCATGAATAGGTGGCCAGGACCTCCCATGTCGCCTATGTCACCTCCTACTGTTGCACTGAAACCTCTAACTCGGTTCACACCAATGAGACATTCACCATGACCAGCTGATGGAGGAGGGAAAAGCCCTGAGCTCTGTTCAGGAATGGGTCAGTTCAGTATGTTGGTATAAGCTCAGAATGGATGCTGTTCCACTACAGGCCCACTTGGATTGACTCAGACAGGCAGCAATGAGAGGAAATCCTCCCAGTGTGCAAAGCTGTAGGAGGCACACTTGGTCATCCACTTTGAGAAAAGAGAGAAGTGGACAAATATTTACAGTCTCATAGGCTGAGGCAAATGACTTAATAGTTTAGCCCAGGACCTGAAAGAAGCAAGGTTTAAAGTGTAGGGACACCGAGGCTGATCTATTAGAACAACTACCACTCAGTGTATGACCTGCCAGCAACAGGGACCAACAATGGGTTTCCTCCATTCAGGTGACCAACCAGCCACTTGGGCTGCGGAAACGCGGAGAAGTAGGGCAAATAGAATGCAGACTAGAGGAGGAAGGTTATGAGCATCAGTTAAGGCCTTGTGATCAACTACAACATTGGGGACTCTAGTTAGCATTGTAAATGTCCCATAAATTATGACTGTATCAGTTTGCTAGGGCTGCCATAACAAAATACTATAGACCGGATGGCTTAAACAACAGAAATCTATTTTGTCACAGCTCTGGAGCCTGGGAGTCTAAGATCAAGGTGCCACCAGGATTGGTTTCCTCTGAGGCCTCTCTCTTTGGCTGGTGGGTGGCTGTTCTCTTGCTGCCTCTTCACATGGTCACCCCTCAGGCATACACGCCCCTGATCTCTCTCTGGGTATCATCCTAATCACCTCTTCTCATAAGGGTACCTGTCAGATCGGATCAGGTCCCACTCTAACAGCCCCATTTGAATTTAATCACCTATTCAAAGGCTCTATCTCCAAATATAGTCACCTTCTGAGGTCCTGGGGGTTAGGGCTTCAACATATCAATTTGGGGGGCACCATTCAGTCCACACCAGTGGCCAACCAGAATCCTGGAGCAGTGGTGCCTGGATAGAGGGACCTTGCTGTGAAAAGCAAGTTGACTGCAGCAACGTCAGAAGCGGACAATAGACACTGGAATTGCCCCACCCAGATCCCACTTACTGGGCACTAACCCCCAGGAGCCGTCAATGTTGACCTTTAACAACTTACAGCCTCCCCCTTCTCTAGAGAATTGCCTTCCACGGACAGAAGTCTCTCACCGCCTTGAGGGACAGTCCACAGGCAATGACTAACTTTCCAAGAGGAAAAAGGCCAGCCACTGCACCCGAGGGCAAAACACTCTAAGGTGTGTTCTTATGCTCCCTTTCATAACAGAGTGGCCAGAGCTGCTGTGGAAATAGCTGGGAGACACCACCGGGGCCCTGATGGGGGAGTGAACTCCCACGAGTGAGATGCCCGTTACTGGAGACAAGGGAAAAAGCCCTGGTACGACACAGCCTGTGAAATGAAGTACTAAAACTACACATGCTGATGTGGGAAAATCTCCAAGACACATTAATGAGGGATGGGGGAACAAGGTGCAGCACACAATGCTGTTCGATCCTTCTATGATTATTGCAAAAGCAGTCCTTTCTGGAAGAGCAGACAAGGGAGTGTTTATGGTGATTAAAACTCCTGGGCATAGAGTGGGTCAGCAATGAGGAGGTTGTGTCTGCCTCAGTCACCATCCTTCTGTACTGATGGAGTTTTATCCTGTACGTCTGTGACTTTCCCCTGACATTTTATTCTAAAAATATTCATACATACAGGAAATTTGGAATAATTTCATAATAAGCACCCATATATCTACCACCTAGATTCTATAATTAATCATGCACTATGCTTGCCCTATCATGTATCTACCTGCCTATCCAGCCTTCCATCCATCCAACCATCTTATTTTTTGATGCCTTTCAAAGTAAATTACACACGGTACTTCACTTTATCTTTAAACACTTCAGGATGCATTTCATTAACCAGAGTTCAACATTTATGTTACTTAAGGAAAATTTATATGGAATAAAATGCACAAACTGTTATGTGTATCCGTTTCATTTTTATACCTGGTTGTCTTAAACATTTTTTTAAAAAAAGAGTGCAGGGACTGGTGTCCGTTGCCCCACTTTCAGCCAGCACTTACCGCACCCCTACTGTGTGCCGTGCGGTGTGGCAGTGCGCTGCAGCAACATCGTGGACACGGGGCTGCAGTTCCCATGAGCTCACTGCTGGGAGTGGGGCGCAGGTGATGAGCACATAAACAAATGGGTAAAAAAGATCGCTGCTGGCTGTGAAGGCAGCTCCGAAGGTCAAAAAGTGAGGGCATGTAATGGAGAGGCATTATAAGGCTGAGGATGGGGAGAGAATGTAAGATGACCCCTCCAAGGAGGGGACTTTGGAGCAGATACCTGATTGGTAGGAAGATATCCAGACACACCCAGCTTTAACTAGTCCAGGCTGCTTCCTGGTTCAAGACTCTTCACCTCTCTGAGCCTCAGTTTCCTCATCTGTCACAGGGGTGGTAATAGCTCTGCCTCGTAGGGCTGTGGTAAATGGTAAGTGAAGGAATTGCTATGCTTCTCACAGGGCCCAGCCAATGTGAGCATGTAACATATGTCAGTGGCAGTTCTGGTTGCCATTGCTCCTACTATATGTGGAGCCCATGTTGGGTACGGAGGACACATGGGTGAGTCAGACAGGCGTCTTCCCTCACAGAGTTGACAGTCTAGACCTGGCAGGGCTGTCCAAACTTTTGGTGTCTCTGGGTCACACTGGAAAAAGAAGAGTTGTCTTGGGCCACACATTAAATACACAAACACTAACGAAAACTGATGAGCCAAAAAAAGGTTTTAAGTAAATTTTACGATTTTGTGTTGGGCCACATTCAAAGCCACCCTGGGCCACGGGTTGGGCCCCCCTGGCAGAGGGTGAGCTGGTTACGGATCACAGTGATCAGAGCTTCAGGAGCCGTAGCTAGAAAGTACCCTTAGGGCACTAAGGAGGGAGTGACTTCCTCTGAGTGAGAGGTCCAGGAAGGTTTCCTGGAGAAGGTAACATCTTAGATGAACCTAAAAAGACAACTGGGATATCATCAGATGGGTGAGGGCAGGATCACATGCCAGGCTGAAAAGCCAGCCCATGTAAAAGCAGAGAAAAATGAATTGACCTGTTGCATGCAGAGGAGGAAGGAAAAAACAAAAAACCAAAAACACCCTCAGGTCAATAAAGTCAGAGAATTAAATGGGAGATGGAGAAGGCAAGGTTGGGCAGAGAAGGGCTGGACCTGGGGGTGCTCAGAGCTAAGGCTCAGAGTTGGACTTTCTCCTGAGCCATCAGGAGCCAGGGACATGCTTTATAAAAAGATATCCCCAACACTCCCAGCAGGAGGGCTAAAATTAAAAAGACTAACCACGCCACATGTTGGTGCGTGAGTGGAGCAAACAGAACTCTTGTACACTGAAGGCAAAAGTGTTAAATGATACAACCACTTTGGGAAAAGTTCTGGTAGTTTCTCACAAACTAATCCTATCCCTCCCCTATGACCCAGCAATTCCAATTAAGAAAAATGAAAACATATATTCACAAAAAGATTGGTCTTGAAATGTTCAGTAGAAACTGTATTCATAATAATCCCAAACTGGAAATAGCTCAGGTGTCCATCAACAGGAAGAAGATGAATAAACGCCCTGTAATGGACTCATACAATGGAATACTGTGCGTCCACACGAAGGGAGGACCTACCAATAGCTGCAAGCACGTGGATAAATATCAAAAACATTAGGCTGAGTGAAAGAAGCCAGACACAATAGAGTATATACTGTATGTTCCACTTACAGGAAGACCAAGAACAGACACAACCAACTTTTGGTGGTTAAAAAAAAAAACCAGAACCTACTCCCATGGTGGGGGGGTCCAGGGGAAATTTGACTAGAAAGGGACATAAGGAAACTTTTTGGGGTGATGATGAATTTCTGTTATCTTAATAGGGGTTTGGCATACACATATGTCAAATCTCAGCAAAAGATCACTTAAGATCTGTGCTTTTCATTGGATGTTGATTAAAAGGTTTTTCATTGCAGCCCCCACACTGGACAGTCCTCAGGATCAATTTAATGGTTCCAGAGAGTTCTCTGGCTAAAGACTGAAGCAATGTTGACGATCTTATCAAAAGTGATATTCCCACTGTGCTTAATGTCCTTCAGCTTCTTTCGGTCTCTGTGTGGCTCCGCGAGGGCTGGGAGGACCAGGACAGAGGCAGAAGGTGCCCATCAATCTCGGCCTGTCTGTTCTGAAGAGTCAGTTCACTGCAATCCCCAGAGCCTTCCAGTCCCCAGTTGTCTCAGCAATGTCATCATCAACTTTTTTTGGAGACAGCCCTTGAGGGTCAGGACAGACACGGCACCCACTTCCCTATCAGCACATGTCTGATTTCTCTGGGTTAAACTTGGGCGTCATGGGGGAGGTAGCTGGGGTTAGATGAGCTCAGACCAGAGAATGGTGCGCCTTGACCTCCTCTGAGCCGAAAGCCCAACTGCGGACAAATGTTGAACTCCAGGTAATGGCACTGGAGCTAAAGAATTTAGGGGGAAGGGTACTGACATCTGCAACTTGGGTTGAAATGCATCACACCAGTAAGTTGGATGGGCAGAATTTAGGTGGTGGGTAGACAGTATTTTCTGTAAGGCTAATTTTGTTCTGTGTCTGAAAACCTTCAAAAGAAAGGATTAGGGGGAGGGAAGATGGCTCTAGCTACAGTGTGGAGAGGAAATTTGAGGGGCCAGGCCAGGCTCAGGGAAGTCAGAGCGGAGGCTGCTGCAGCTGCCTAGTTAATAACTGGTGAGGCCTGAGGCGAGGTTGTGTAGCGGCGCTGAAGAGGGGAGGTCGGAGGCTCCGTTTGTAGGGACACTCAGAAGGTGAGAGAAGGAGGTGGGGAACGAGTGGAAGCAGGCCAGAAGTTAGGCCCTCTGTGGAAACACACCCTAGAATGACCTCCTCTCTCAAGAGCAGCAGCCTCTGAAAGTGCAGAGAAGCAGAATGGAATGCGGGGAGGAGGGCACGGGGGCAGAGGGGCGCCCTGAATGTCCCTTCCCAGTGCAAAGGAACACATTGGTAGGAGTTCCCAAGATGAGCCCACCTTCAGATGGGTCTCCTTGTTTACCCACTAATTACCTCTTTCTCATCTCCCACAGGACTGGGTGACTAAGTGAGCAAATGTTAGCACAGGAACTTAATCCTATGTAGGTGACTTCAAGGGAGGTGCCCGCTGGGTCCCCGTCCTCCCCTCCCAGTCCCTGGCAAGTCCATATAAGTGAAGAGCAAGACATTTGCAGCCCAGGCGTATTGCGAGTCCAGAAAAGGTACGAGGAATTTCGAGAACACACTTCATTCGAGTTTCAGAGCCTCCACTGCCAGTGGACACAGCTGCCGACAAGGTAAGAGATTTGTAATCTGGCTCGCACACTCGGAAAGGGCTCTGAAGCCCTTCTCGATGCATGACAGGTAGCTTGGTGCAGAGTTTCCCTCAGTGGGAGAAAGTGATTGGCCTTCCTACTCTTCCTCAGTCCTTCTGATATGAAAGGCTCAGCGGGATGCTGGTGGGACTTCGACAACTCCTAGCATGAGCTATTCTCTCCAGGTGCCTCGAGCAGGTAGCAGGGCCAGAGCTCAACAGCATTTCTGTTTGTTTTCACTGTGACTCTAGAAAAAGTATTTTGGCCCTGGCCAGAGTGGCTCTGTTGGAATGGTGTCCCGTAACCAAAAGGTTGCTAGTTCAGTTCCCAGTCAGGGAACATGCCCAACTGGCAGGCTCTCTCTCTCCCTTCCCCTCTCTTTCTCGAATAAGAATAATATAGAAATTACAACTAAAATATAGAACGACCATCACTCAGAACCAACAGAAATCAAGCTGTGTGGAAGTCTGACAACTACAGAATTACACAAACCACATCCATCCACACTGGTAGGAGGGGTGCAGACGCAGAACAGGCTGCTCCTACACCCACGTGTGGTAGATAAAAATTCAGGAGGGATACCTTGGGAGCGAGGAGTCCCAGACCCACACCAGGCCCCCTGCAGCCCAGGGTTCCAGTGCCAGGAAGATAAGTTCCCACAACTCCTGGCTGCAAAAGCCAGAGGGGACTGAATTGGTGGAAAAAATTTCTGGTGCCCCAAGCAGTTCCTCTTAAAGAACCCACACATGGACTCAACTACTCAGACTCACCTCTGGGCTCAGGCCACAGGGTGGTAGCTTAAGGGGCACCAGTGGCGTGCCAGGGGACTGAGGTGTCTGGCATCAAGGTGAGCAGAGGCCATTGTCCCTTTTCTGGACCCTCCCCCAACAGAACTGGCAGACTGGTGCAGTATCTAAGATTCCATCAATCCCGCTACCACTGGTTGACCTGCCTTGGAGATCCCCAGAGACTCCACCCCACGCAACTTACAGGTCCACCCCAGCTGCTTTTACATATGAATGACTGGTCTTGGCTCCTGCTTCACAACTTCCTAAATCCTCTCAAACAAGCAACAGCTGGCCTCAGTGAGCCCCAGGCCTAGAACTAGCAGCCTAGAATCATGGCTTGGCCTTGTCTAGAAATCTCCAAGCCCAGCACAAGTGGCAGCCATCTCAGATTGCTCTATAACTTAGGGAGGGTGCTCCCAGGCAAAATACAGGTGGGGGCTGATCCTGGCCTGCACCACCCAGGAAGCCCCAGGGGCCAGCCCACCCAGTGGACAGCTACAGACCATGTTGGAGCACCACCACCCTGCCCCTGCACAGTTGATCCTCCATGGAGGGCAGAGGTTAGTGGTCAGTGGTCAAAGCCAGCCTTTGCAGCTGACTGGCCTGGGTAAATCCCTCCCATTGATCTGCCAACAGCAAACAAGGCTCAATTACAAGAGGAGGGTGTACTCAGCCCACACAAAGGGCACACACAGAGTACCCAGCTTGGGTGATAGGGGAGGCTGTGCCACTGGACCCTACAGGACATCTACTATATTAGGTCACACTACCAAGACACAGAGTCAAAGCAGCTCTGCCTCATACATAGAAACAAGGGAGGTTGCCAAAATGAAGAGAAAAAGGAACATGGCCCAAATGAAAGAACAGATCAAAAATCCAGAAAAAGAACTAAATGAAAGGGAGATAAGCAATCTATCAGATGCAGAGCTCAAAACACTGGTTATAAGGATGCTCAAGGAAATTTGTGAGGACCTCAACAGCATAAAAGAGATTCAGTCAGAAATGAAGGATACACTGATTGAAATAAAGAACAATTTACAGGGAAACAACAGTAGAGTGTATGAAGCTGGGAATCAAGTCAATGATTTGGAACATAAGCAAGCAAAAAACAACCATTCGGAACAGAAGAAAAAAGAATTTTAAAAATTAGGATAGTATAAGCAGCCTCTGGGACAACTTTAAGAAGTCCAACATTCACATCATAGGGTTGCCAGAAGGAGAAGAGAAAAAGCAAGAAATTGGAAATCTACTTGAAAAAATAATGAAAGAAAACTCCCTAATTTGGTGAAGGAAATAGACATGCAAGTTCAGGAAGCACAGAGTCCCAAACAAGATGGATGTAAAGAGGCCCACCCCAAAACACATCATAGTTAAAATACCAAAGGTTAAAGATAAAGAGATGGGAGAGTAGGTGTGGGTGAATGGGTGAGAGGTGAGGAGATTAAGAAGTACAAATAGGTAGTTACAGAATAGCCATGGGGATGTAAAGTGCAGTATAGGAAAGGGAGTAGCCAAAAAACTTACACACATGACCCATGGACCTGAACAAGCGTGGAGGGGTTGTCTGAGGGAGTGGGGGTGCTGGGTGGAGGGGGGCTAAGGGGAAAAAATTGGCACTACTGTAATAGCATAATCAATAAAATATAATTTTTTAAAAAGAATAAAATAAACCTTGAAAGGAAAAGTATTTTGCCTCCCTGAAAGGGGCTCATCCAAACCTCACCCACAAAATGAGGATGAAGCAGTGTCGACATAGGGTTATACAATTTTCTGTTAGAAATAGAAAATCAAGTGCACGTAAGTTTTAAACATGACTCTCTTTGCGAGCATGCGTGTGGAGTAAGCAGCAGCCCAGGGTCGGCAGGCAGTGCGGAATGAGAAGGCGACGTGGCCTGCGGAGGGAGGCAGCGCACAGACAACAGGTGTTTGGGGGATGACAGCTAAAAGATTAAGAACACAAGTTTTGAAGTCAGATGGACCAGAGTTCGAATCTTGGCCTCTTGTCCCAGTGGCTGTGTGACCGTAAGCGGGTCACCTGGCCTTTCTGTCCCTCCATTTCCTTGTCTGTTCAGTGGAGCTAATAGCAGTGAACTTGTGGACGAGAGGTTCAGCCTGGCAGGTAGTGAGCTCTCAGGAATGGTACGGTTGTTCCTATTCTGTACTTCAGGCAGCCCTTCCCTTCATACATAATTAACCCCCAAATTGTGTTCCCAAAGTCAAGCATGTGAAATGTAAAAGTCGAACAAGGAGGTTTACACAGAAGGGGTGTGTGTGTGTGTGCACGTGCGTGCGGCCGATGTTGGGGTAGAGCATCCAGCTGAAGCTAAAACCACTTCAACCCTCATGATACTGTGGTGGGAGAGCTCCAGCCTTCCATACATGTTCTTTATTTTTGTTCTCTGTCCCCACAACTGAGACAATTGAGCTCTGTGTTTTCATATTTCTTTGCCCATTTCTGGCTCACTCTGTCTCCCGAAGAGAATGTGAGCCCTGGGAGGGCATGCGATGGGGGTTGTTTGCTCACTGCTATATCCATGGCCCCCAGAACTGGGTCCACACACAGTGTGCAATACAATTAGCTGACTGGCCAACTGATCTGCTGGCTGATGTGTCTGTCCATCCCACAGTCCTGAGTCACCAAAGAGAATGGGGAGCACTCATCCCTGTCTGGGTTTCCCTTTCCTAGGGCATTTTCCAATGCCCAGCCGACCTCCACCTGACCACATGCTGCTCGAGTGGACGGGACTCACAGCACTTAGCCCTTTGCCTGTGTTGACCCTGGTCATGACCCCACCTAGGAGTCTGGCTTAGCCAGGGTTTGTTTGCATTAAAGCTTACTTACTTCTATTCCACAAAAGAAGGATTATGCCTGTGAGTTTCCAGTTCTGATTTCTGTCTTTCTTGCCCTGTGGTTCCGGGACTAGTGTGACTGGGCTTTTGTTGCAGATGTCAGCCACGTCACCACAGTGTTCCCCTGGGATCCTGGGTCTATGGATCAGCCCTGGGAAAGGAATGAGGCTTCTTCCCCTCCTTTGTCCTCCACCCAACTTTTATTTACTCATTTTTAAGCTATTTCATGGGGGTTGTTTGCTGATCAAAGAATGCATTCAGTATAAAAATTTTTTTAACTTTGAAAATACAAAGAGGATGGTAAGAGTCACCGGTGATAACGTCACCAAGAAATAAGCATTGTTACCATTTTGGTGCATTTCCTTCCAGTATTTTTCCTAGAGTAAAAAAATCATTGAATAAAAAATAGAGGAAATAATTCCTTTTTTTCACTTGCTAAGAGCCTTCAACGCATTTCTCTATATCGTTTTGGGACAGCTGCCTGGTGGCCCACAATTTATTTATAAATCCTCTGTTCCTGGACAGTCAAGCTGGCCCCACTTCAGGGGTGTTATGCATAATGCTGCAATGACACCTCATCTTGCCCAGAGCACTGGGCAATTCCCTTACACAGACCCCACACAGACCCTGGGCTGATGGGTATGAGCTTTCCTAAGAACAAATTTGTCCCCAAAACAGGGGACAAACAAATTCCTCACTGCATATTTACCCAGCTCCCTCTGCTATAAGCCAAGGTTATCTGAGCCTCCCTGACCCACAGCATCAAGGAGCCCAACATCCTTATCTAACAGCTGGGGACTAAGGCCCAGAGATAAGACTTGTCTGAAGGCATTAGCTAACTTCCTATTGTCTAGAGGTTTTCTCCCCACTCTGTTATCTCTTTGATACTTTGCAAGAGAATGCAAAGCTTCAACAAGGAGGCAGGTGGTTGCAGCAAGAATGTAGGCATCTCTACTGCTCATGGCAGACACGGCTAATCAATCATCACACCCTCCTCTGCTGAGTCCGGATCCTGAGGACTTCAACAGCCAGTACCAGCCAACAAGAGGTGAAGTGTTTCGGCTATTCTGGTGGCCTCTTTGGTGCCAACAGAGAGCCTTTATTAATCGTAGACTTGAAGCCACTCAAGTGAATTCCTCAAGGGGGCTTCCTTCTTGCCTTCCTAGTCAGTGACAGTCCACAAGACCTCCTGATGTCCACATGTCCAACCCTGCCATGTCCTCAGGAACCATTTCTGGTTTTCTACTGAACCACAGACTTCCCAGAAGAGGACGCCTGTCCTCCCAGCTGGAGGTGATGGGGCGGGCTGGGACAGAGGGGCCCAGCATGGGCGCCAGAGTCAGCCAGAATGGGCTCCAAATCCTGGCTCTACATGGTGTGGCTATGGGACCTTGGGCAGGGCACTTCCCTTCTCCAAGAACCTTCCTTACCTGGAAAATGGGAGCGAAACCACCTCTATTTTCTCCAATCTGGGCCTCACTATTGCAATCTGTAGACTGGGGATGGTCTTTTCCACTCTGCCACCTTGCTGTGTCAGTGTCCGGCTTCAGCTGGGCATCAAACTCTCTCCCTCCACCCCTAACTGAGGCTTCTAGGGACCAGCGTGGTAGAGAGACGAAGGAGAGGAGCATCTCTCTCTCTCTCTCTCTCTCTCTCACTCGCTCTCTACACACACACACACACACACACACACTTTTTTCCTCCATCTCTGGCAGGAAGGAGAGGAAACGGCAGGAGAGGTTTCCCCCTGACTGATGGATGGCTCCCTACTCTCTGGGGAGCCAAAAATGCTTAGAGTTCAGTCTAGTGGGTATCTTCTTTAGGGGTATTTTCAAACCTCCCTACCAGGCCTCTCAGGCCATAACCTCGGATAAGGACAGAGCTTCTCCAACTGATCACCCTGCATGCCGGCCCCAGCCCCTGGTTCTCTGGCACCCTTTCCTCACCTGCCCAGGTATGATAGTGGGAAGGACTTTAACCAGTCCCAGACTAGATCCCTATCCTGCAGGATCCACACCAGGCCCTTGGAAAAACATATACATAAGCTTTGAACCCATCCAGAGGGAGCAAAGAGCCATAGTTTTCCACTCACAGAAGCCACTGTCCCAACCATAACTTCGACTAATCAGCCTGTTTGTCTCCGGCAAGAAAGAGAATCCAGTGTATTTCATTCCTAACTCCAGGGACCCTCAAGCCCCTAAATCACCCCGAGAAAGTCCCCTCCCTCTACACCTACATTAGGGGCAAACAACCCTGCTCTCCTCACTGGGAGAGTGGGAAGAGAGACAACAGCTGTGTCCTTTGCCCCTTGACCCTTTTATCACCTGGATCTGGGTCAGAAGCCCCCAGATGAGGGACGCAAGAGCTCTGCAGCTGGCTCTTGGCCGCCTGTTTCCAGCGTGGTCTGGCCCCTTGGTCTACAGCATCTGTGGAAGTGTGTTGCCTCAGACGGCACCGAGTTTTCAGATTTCAGTAAGGGCTGGTGAGGATATCCGTCAGTGGGCAGGGGGTGCAAAAAGCTCTACTTCGGACAGAGCGGCCAGGGGAGGCTTTTCTGAGGAAGGGGCACGGAAGCTGAAATTTGGTGAATGAGAAGGAGCCAGCCAGGGGCAGGGCTGGGAGGAGAGCGCTCCCGGGGAAAAGGCTCAGCACGTGCAAAGGCCCCGAGGCGGGAATCAGAGGAGCAAGGAGAAAAGGGGTGAGAGGTGGGGATTGAGAGGCAGACAGCAGCCAACCATGCCGGGCCTCTCAGAGCTTGGCTTTTCACACAAGAGCTGCAGGGACCTTTGGAGGGTTTCAATAAGCAGAGAAGTGACAAGGTCTGAGTAATATTTTTTAAAAATTAACTCAGGTAGTTGGGTGGAAATTGGATTTTGGTAAGGAGGGAACAGGGGTGGGAAGAGGGAGACTGCAGAGGAGCCTGGGATGAGTAAGTGAGTACATGAACAATGGGCGGGTGGGTGGATAAAACAGACATCTCTCAAGGCAAAGGGGAATCCAAGCCCCAAGACAGTAAGTACTTAGTACGTTAGGGGCTCCCAGGGGCAAAAGGATACCAGGTCTAGGTGGAACAGAGATCAGGCCACTTTATGCAGATCCTACCTTTTGAATTGGGCCTTGAAGGTCATCAATATTGTTTCAACAGTAATAAGACCATTTACCATTTACTAAATTCTCTGATGTTCCAAGCATTCCACATTGTCTTAAATTTATTTATTTATTTCAGAAAGAGAAGAGAAAGGAGGGAGAAAGAGAGGGAAACATCAATGTGTGGCTGCCTGTCATGCACCCCTACTGGGGACCTGGTCTGCAACCCAGAAAAGGGCCCTGACTGGGAATCGAACTGGCAACCTTTGGTTCACAGGCTGGCACTCAATCCACTGAGTCACAGCAGCCAGGGCCGACATGTCTTATGTGACCCTCAAAACATTTCCATTTTACAGTTGAGGAAACAGAGGCTCAGAGAGAAGAAACAATTGTCCCGGAGCCGCACAGCTGACCAGCCCAAGAGCAGAAACTGAACTACATCTGTCAAACTCCAGAGACTTCCCCTGCTCTGCTGCCCACACAGGGCAAGACAGGGTCGTCAGGGGGTGGACGAGGCATTCCAGGAAGAGGACACAGCACAGTTAAAGGCCTGGGAGCTGCAAAGGGGTGCGGCCGGGATAGAGTCCCTCTGCAGTCTGAGGGGAACTGAGCGATACTGAGGGCAGGGCCGTGCAACCCGTGGGTTCCAAAGCATGCCAGGCATATAGAGACACAGTCATGCTTGCTGACCCCAGCGAATGTGCAGAGCTGAGAGACAGGAAGCAGGAGCTGATGTGGGTCCAGGCCTTGGCACTGGGCTCAGGCCTCCTACAGAGAGGCATTGTCCATGGGCAGTGGGCATGGCCAGCTGGGAAGCCCAGGAGGGGGCATTCGCCTCTCTGGAGATGTGCCCAAGGGACATGCAGGGTTCCTCCCAAGGGGCCTCACCTTTAGGAATTTGAGGGCTTCAGAGCATTTACAAACATAGCCACAATGTGCCTGGTCCAGTTGCCTGCCACGTGCCCCAGCACCCTGCCCACCCTTCATGGCAGCTCAAGACCCCCTTTCTCCAAACCTCAGGAAGCTAGAGTCCTGAGGCTCCCTCCAGGCAAGGATGTGGTTCAAAAGAAGCCACAAATATTTTCCTTGGAGACCTTGGCCCAGCCTGAGGCCTTGGCCCAAATGCAAAGGGTAACTGCCCAGCCCAGGGTATGCAGTATATAGGCCTGGACTTCCAGACCCATTGCCCATGCGAAGAGTAAGCTGAGAACCCCAGCACATCCAGGTAAAAGTATAGGGAAAGGACTGAAAGCCTAGGGCACCAGGAGGGTTCTGAGCTGGAGACGCTTGTTGGGGTCAGGCCAGAAGCGAGAGGGAGACCCGGCCCTGAGGTAAGTCCCCTCAGTTGACTACGACCCTCTGAGAGGGTGGAGAGGCGCCCAGCTCCCTTACCGAGAAGACTGAAGAGTGGTGCTGAGGGGTAAGAATGACTGAGTCTTTCCCTGGCTTCATCCCAGTGACATAAACCCGTTCTGAACACAACAATTGCTCTGTGCCCAGCCCTGTGCTGGGATGATGCTGGGCACAAGGAGGATCAGGCAGTCCTGTTCCTCAGGAAACTCCTAATAGGGGCTAGTGTGGTATATGCTGTGCTCAAGGAAAGCCCAGGGACATGGTGGTGGAGAGCAGTCAGGGAAGGCTTCCTGGAAGAAGTTACAGGTCAGCTAAGAAACTGAGTAGAAGTTGGTTGAACAAAGGAGAAAAGAAAGGCATCCCGTATGAAGGGAACAGCATACACAAAGACCAGGAGGCAAGATATGATGTGGTGGGTGGGTGTAAGACGCTGGGATCTGGGGAGGAGACACTTATCCACAGGAACAGATGCTACCACCCTCTTGGTTCCCTGAGCGTCTCTGATTAGAGGACAGAGAGACATGTGAAGATAATGGGAGGGGAAACAGGGCTAAGATGCTTGAAAGGAAAAGATTACAGAATGGGGAAGGGGGACTCCCTGGGCAAATGAGCCAAATGCCGGGAGTCATCTCTGTTTGCTGGCTTTGACTGCAAGGTGAGTCTGACCCAAGTATTATTAATAATAGCTGTCATAATCATAGCAGCTAACACACACTGAGCTCTTGTAGCATTCTGGGCCACAAATGGATTGGTTCATTTAATCCCCCCAACAACACTGTGATGTAAGTATTATTATCCCTTACTTTATCGATGAGAAAACTAAGGCTCAGAGAGGGTAAGTCCCTTGCCCAAGATCACACAGCAAGTGGTAGAGGCAGTCTTCCAGCTCAGGTCTGTCTGACTCTGAGGCCCATGCTATTTCTCCTTCATCCTCAGGCCTCCTGGCACATAGGGATTGTGGGGGCCTCTGACTTGACAGGGGTCCTCATGGCCTAGATCTTCCTGGCGTAGTAGGCTCAGATTCCCCATCCTTTCAGAGCTTCCAGAGGTCATTGATTTGTTCAGCAACCATTTGTTTATTAAACATCCACTGTGTGCCAGGCATGATGCTGGGTGCTGGGGACACAATGGGGAGCAGGCAGGATCAATGCTCCCTCCCAGAGCTCATGGCCTGGTCGGGGAGGCAGATGTTGAATCGTTATTGCAAGTGTCTCTAAGAGCCCGTGCTATTCCAGGCCACAGAAGACACGTGTCACCCAGATGCTGTGTTTGTCTTTGGCAACAAGAAACCCACATGCTGAGTCAAGAAAGGACTCGGGTCTCTGGGTCAGCAACTTCCCTCCCTCCAAGCAGGACAGTCCACAGGAGGCAGTAGCTCCCATGGGGGCTTGAAGGCTGAGCCAGAGTACAAGTTGGGGAGCTCAGGACCAGGTTCAAGGTGCTGGTGCTCCATCCATGAAGGGGACAGAGAAGCCAAGGGGCCAGAATCCCCCAATTCTTCTCCCAGGCGACAACCACTGGCCTCCCCCTTTCTCTCTCTGCCTTTCTCGGCTCCAAGCAGCCACCTATTCCCTCCTCAAACCCTTTAGAATTGCAGATTAAGTAAACAGCTTTCCTGCCACTTTGAGTCCTACCTGAGTTCTCATGTCTCTCCTGCCTCCAAGCTTCCTGTCATGGACACACGCCAGCCCCAGAGGGATATTTCTCCAAGTGTGGTCCAGGGTCTCTGGCTGCAGGAAAAAGCTAACAGAGGAAAGGGACATGTGGGCAAAGTTTTAAAGGATGGCTAGCAGTTCAGCAGGTGGATAAGGAAGGGGAAAAGCATTACAGGAAGGAGGAAGAGCAAGAGCAAAGGCTCGAACACAAGACAGAACAGGGTATGTTCTGGGACCTTCAAGCGGCTTGGAATGACTGGGGACTTTACAGAGGAGGAAGGGAATAAACAGGAGGTGGAACTGGCTGAGGTTGGGTCATTGAGTGTTTCAAGTGCCAGAGACTATGAAGTAGGGCACTATTTCTTTATACCCATCTGCCAGATGAGAAAACTGAGGCACAGAGTGGTTGACTGTCTAGGCCGCACAACTAGCACCTGGCAGCGGAGGCAGGACATGGACTCCACCAGTCAGACTCCAGAGCCCACTCTTTTAATGACTTCACTAAACAGCCTTTCCTGGACTCCACGTCCCAAGTCACCAGGTGTGGTGGACCTGCCCTTGGCCTCTCTGCCTGGCCAACAGGGTCCTCTTTGCTCACCCCAGGTTCTGACGCCTGCCATCTGTTGCACCCTGACTCCCAGGAATATGGCCAGCTCAAGGACTGTCACCCTCCTCTGTGGTTTGCTGGCAGCCACCTTGGTCGGAGCCACCCTCAGCCCTCCTGCAGTTCTCATCCTTGGCCCAGAAGTCATCAGTGAAAGTAAGTCTTGCCCGCCCGGGCGTCAGCACCGTAAGGCAATGGGGCAGGCGGAGCAGCTCCCCAAAGGTGGGAGGAGGCTCCCCCTCACCAGGGGTGTGCAAAGCACAGCTGGGACCCCAGGTGTATGTGAGATTCAAGTGGGTGAGTCATAAAGGCTGAGAGTGTCTATGATCCCAAGAGTCTGTGATTTCAAGAAACCCTCCTTAAACTCCATGATGCCAAATCCCACTGGTCTGAGTCTCCGCTGCCTGCAGAAGGGGCGTGTGGCACTGAGTGTGATAAAACTGCCTCTCCTACTGCCCTTGCCTAATACCCCATTAGCAGAGCACCTCCTTGGAGTTAGAGTCAGTGTGCCCCCGGTCCCCAGAGCAAAGACCCTCGGATGGAAATCTGGCGACCTGGGCCCCAGGCACAGCTTTATCACCCCCCAGCTCCGTGGCCCTGGGAAACTCCCTGAGCCTCAGTTTCCTCCTCTGGAAACAAACAAGAGGACCTGCCTCGCCAGGTTATTGGGGCTATCCAATAGGATAGGAAGTAACAAGAACTTTACGAACTCTATGGTCAAGTTTCTCAACCATGGCACTTTTGACTTTGTGGGCCAAATAACACTTTATTGTAGGGGTCTGTGCTGTGATCTAGGGTGTTTAGCAGCACCCTTAGCCCAGTTGAAACAACCAAAAATGTCTCTAGACATTCTGTCTCTTAGGGTACAGAATCATCCTGGTTGGAAACCACCGCTCCAAAGTGTTGTATCCTGAGAGAATGATAATCGGTTGGCTCTGAAAGTCCATCCAAAGCACTTAGAGGCCAGCGCTCTGCATGCAGTGAAGCTGGGCCACACAGGCAGGCATGGGGCCAGGTCCTGTCGGGCCACACAGGCACTGTAGCCAGAGGAGGGATCCCCAAGCAGGGACAGGGGGCAGAGAGTTCTGGGTGCTGTGGGGGCAGGCAGAGGTGCCCCGGTCCCACACTGTGAATTGCAGGCACCTGGAATGTCAGCTGGAGGAGCTCAGAGATGTGCAACCATTGCGTAGGTGCCCCCGCAGCAGAAACTAAGTTAAGGAGTTGTTTGCAAGTGGTTGGCTTTAGAGGTGATCTCAGGGGAAAAAATTAAAAAAATAAAAAATAAAAAAAACACCAGCAGGAGAGCGGAAAACAACTCAGGCAAAGCAGCCCAGCTACCAGTGAGTTCTGGAACTCAGACCTACTGGGCAGCTGTGTTAGTCAGGGCCAGTCAGGAGGCAGAAATCACACAGGAAGCCCAACGCATGAGTTCATATAAAGAATTATGAGCAGAGGACTGGAGTCATGGGAAACTGGCTAAGGAAGAAAATAAAAAGACCTCCGAAGGGGACTGGGGAGAGGGGAGAGGCCAATCCAAGGGCAGAATAAACTTGGAGGGGGGGCCCTCCCCAGGCCTCATGGAAGGGCGGTGGGAAATCTACCGAGCTGTCCCAGGCCCAAGCTGGCCCACAGTTGGCAGCCTGGGCCAGCGGGCAGAGGCCTGCCCGTGGGGAGCCGATGAAACTCCCTGGGAAGCTGACCCCAGGGAAGGGGTTGCTGTTGACTCCCTGGGGAGCCTTCTCCAGGACACTCCCTGGATAGGAGCTGGGGTACCCACAAGTACTCATGAGCTGCCCTGGAGACGGCTGCGGGACTCGCAGCCCTGGACAATGGGACCACAGGTGCTTGGTGAAGGGAGCCCCTTTCTCACCCGTGGCCCTCCCGAGCCTCTACCAACAGAGCTTAACGCTGCGCCAGCTGGCAAGGGAGGACTATTTACGGGGCCCATCTCTACTATCACAGAACAGGCAAAAGGGTGGTTTTGTTGCCCAGGGGCAATAGTGCACAGGGACTCTGGTACACAGTGGCGTATACATACCCGGCTCATCCTGCCTGAGGGCTTAGGGAGCTGGGGTGTTTATACAACAATTTCCATCAGTCGTTGGACAAGGGCTGCTTCCCGGGCATCAGCTCTGCAGCACCTCTGACCTGCTCCGCACACAAGCCAAGTGGGCTCTGGCTGCCAGGGAGAGTCCAGTGGGCCCAGAACCCAGGGTTCCTGGCTCAGAAACCCCTGGCCTTGCCTCCTCCTTTCTCTGCTCAGCACTTGATACTCTTTGGATAACAGGCCCATAGGCTGTAGATGCCAGAGAATTGTTAGCAAGTGTGTTCGGGGCAGCAGAACAGCCCCAAACAAGGCCTAATGAATCCCTTGCCTCTTGGCTCCAGAAGTGTTTGCCACTGACTGGTGGGAGGGCTGCAGAGGCTGGCGGTGCTCAGGGGTGTGAGTGGCGCACCTGTGCCCCAGCCTCAGTCCTCACGTGAAGATGGCCCATCGGGGCCATCATCCTCAAGGCTACGCCTGCACGATGGGGATGTTCAGGATGGAACCATCCATACCATTGCCTGTGTTCACGTCTGAGTAGTCCTGAGTGAGACTCCCTCCCAGCCTGGAGCCCCCACCAAGCCATCCTTCCTGCCCCTCCTGCTGGACCCTAATCCCTAGAATCTGTCACCAGGGCTGACCCAAGAGCTGAAGGAGCGTGATGCTGTCAACATCTTGCAGCAGCTGCCTCTGCTCAGCGCCATGCGGGAGAAGCCAGCTGGAGGCATCCCCATACTAGGCAACCTGGTGAACTCTGTCCTGAACCTCATTATCTGGTAAGCAGAGCAGGACCAGGCTGGGAGCTCCCTGCCCACACTTCTGCCCGGGATGCACTTAGCACACTCAGTTGATCATTCAACAAGCATCGATTTGTGTCAACTCTGTGCCTGACCACAACGAGTGGGGCAAATGAAGTCCCTTCCTCAGAAGTTCCCATAGGAGTTAATAACCATAAAAGAGTCACACACAAGCCCTAATAGGGCGACTCCAGTGGGAGGTTCCCTGGAGTGAGATGGTGAAGGGATAAGGCGACACTTCTAAGTCTCAGTGACAGGTTATCCATTGACTTCATGCTCACCAGGAGACAAGAAGAAAATGGTATTCCAGGCCTCTGCCTGGACCAGTCTGGGCAAAGGCATAGAGGGGTGACAGTCAGTCAGAATGGCTGCTGTTCATACCCCAGAATGAGGATGGGGAGGTCAGTGGGGCCAGGTCATAAAGGGTCTTAGAAGTCAGGCCAAGGAGCTGGGATTCATCTCTTAAGTAAAGGGAGAGCCATGGGAGTGTTGTGAGCAGGAGCAGGGGTTGAGGAGGGGCACGTGGCAAGCCCATGCTGGGGAAGAGTCAGCGGACAGGGCTTGGGTCCGGCTGCTGGCTGGGCAACAGGGGAGACGGGAACGATGGAGGGGGACGAGTCTGTGGCCGACACTCCGATGAATCTCATCTCTCATACATCCCATCCAGGCTGAAAGTCACCTCAGCCAACATCCTCCAGGTGCAGGTGCTGCCCTCTGCTAACAGCAACGAGCTGATGATCAAGATCCCGCTGGACATGGTGGCTGGATTCAACACGTGAGTGACCCCTCAGTCAGGCCCAACCGCGCATTCCCCCTTTTCCTCTATGCAGGTGTCTGGAAACCAGTTTAAGCAGAAGAAAGAGCAGGTGCAAAGGTTCTGAGCCGAGAGTTCACTTGCTTTGTTCCAAGAGTGGCAAAGAAAGGGGCAGCGCGTAGGAGAGTCATGGGAGGTGAGGTCGGCAGGCAGCCGGAGCCGGATCATACAGGGCCTTGGGGACCAAGATGAGGGCTCAGCTTTTGCTGAATGAGATGGGAGCCGTGGAGGGTTCTGAGCAGAGGAGGAACACGACACGTTTAATGCTTTTTAAAGAATCCCTCTGGTTGCCGTGCATGGAGGCCACACAGAAACTACTACAATAATTCAGAGGGAGACGATGACAGCTGGGACCATAGCTCGGGGGGCAGGAAGGTGACAAGGTTCTGGATGTGCTTTGGGGGCGAGTAGAGACAACAGGATTTCCTGGTCAATGAATGTGGGGGGAGAGAGGGAGAGAGATTGAGGAGTCAAGGCTGACGCCAAGGTTTTTGCCTGTGCAACTGGCAGGACGGAGCGGCCAGCAACCAAGATAGGGAAGATCGTGAGAGGAGCAGGTTTGGAAAGGATCCAGAGTTCAGTTTTGTACATGCTAAATTTGAGAGGCCTGTAAGACACCTGAGTAAGGCTCATGTATAAAATTGGAAGCTGTTGGCATATACAGAGGATTTAAACCAGGAGAGAAATTAAAAAAACAGAGCATGGGACACGCTAAGGTAAAAAGTAAAATGGGAAATGAGAACCCAGCAAAGGAGACTGAGAAGGGTGGTGGGAGAGACAAGAGACAGAGAGGGACAGCGGGTTTGCTCCTGCCTGGAGCTCAGGTGATGCTCACAGCAGTGGGCACCTTCACTCCCAGGCCCCTGGTCAAGACCATTGTGGAGATGCACATGGAGACAGAGGCCGTAGCCACCATCCGAGTGGAGACCAGCAACAAAGACCAGGCCCACCTTGTCCTCAGCAGCTGCTCCAACAGCCAAGGGAGTCTGCGCATCAGCCTGCTGCAGAAGTGAGTGTGGCCCCCTCCCACTGGGCCCCCGCCATGCCCGGGAGGAGGGCCAGGTGGCGGTCTTGCCCCATTTCACAGACAGAGAGAGAAAGGGACCAGCCTTCCTGACTCTTGATCTGGGGCTCCTTTCAGGGAATCTGTGACACCAAAGAAACTTCAAGACACCAAGGGTGGGAGCCATAATGGTGGGATTTTAGGTGGTGTGCCAGGCAGTGGAGCGCACTTTTAAAGGTGGAGGGGAGCCACCTTCCTAGGGCCCCTCAAACCACCCCAGGCAGGCTAGGGCGGAGCCAAGGGTGAAACATGCTCTGGAGTCAGGCCGGCGCATCCTCTCATTTACGTGCCCGGTGACACCGCGCAGGTCGCCTCCCTGCGCCCCACCTTCCGGGCTGCAGTGAGAGGGTCGGCTCAGGCCGCAGCTGTAAGTAAGCACTCAGCAGAGAGTGGGGCTCACAGCAGGGGCTCAAAAACCTGGTGCTTCCCTCCACTTCCCCTTAGCCGGAGTATGGGAGGAAAATGCCCACTGCCATCATACCAGTGTCCAGCACAAATTTCCGTGACAATCCCCAGCCCCTGCTCCTTGTGAACCCTCTGCCATCATCTACACCCGGCTCAGGGTCTACTCCTAGCCCTGTTTCTAACAGGCCACATGTAACTTTTGGCATGTTCCTTTCGCCCCTGGACTCAGTCTCCCCTTCTGCAAAATAAGGGAGGAGCGATCATCTTTGACTTTTCCTAATCTCTGCCCTTCCCTCCTCTTCGGAAGGCTCTCCTTCCTGGTCAACCCCTTAGCCAACAACGTCATGAAACTCCTGGTGCCAGCCCTGCCAAAACTGGTGAAAAGCCAGGTGAGTGGAATCAGGACCTCACTGGGTTGTAAATAGCGCTCCCCCATGGGGTTGGAATGGAACTGCAAGCTGGTGTTGAGGGGCCTGTGTCTGCTTGAGTGGGAAACTCTGGGTCTGGACCAGTCTCTCAGCGGTGGATCACTGAGGTCAAGGTGATGGAACTGCCGGGGTCAGCCAGGACACCTTGAACAGTGATGTGCTGCTAAATTGTTAACAATTGACTCCGGAGCGTCGGTCCAGGGGAGAGAGCCCCGGTTTGTAGCATTTGCTGATTTCTCTGATGTAAACACTCCCTCCAAGGCCAATTTCAAGCTAGTAATGTGATGTCACTGAGCAGAGTTGGGAGGAAATGTGTGGTAGCACACCATTGTATGGAATTTCCACTACATGAATTCAATAGTCATAAATGACGTGAAGAACAAGAGATAATAATAAGATATAACAAAATAACGAGGAAGTAATCAGTTTTGAGTTTTTATTAACTTTGCTTTTAGTATAATTTACTTAGTTGTAAGTTTATATACTTCAACTTTTAATCATGTCTGAATTTGGTACCATCTGAGAAATTCTTAAAAATTTAACAATTTGCCCTTACAAACCAGAACACGCTGGCTCTAGCATAGGAGCGTCTCAAACCAACCTGTGGCCCTTAAAGGTCTGTCACCCACCAGGTCCTGTTGGATTTATTTTTCTGAGTCGGTAAACATGAGTCAGTCTCATGTTATATGTCCCTTATACGCCACAGGTAAGTTAAAACTCTCTAAGTTGATTCACCCATTTTGACCATTGATTTCCACTATAAATTCTCTGTTCACAACAGAGAGCCTCCTGGGGTTCAAAATACCTTGTCATAGAATTAACTTTTTTACAATAAAATACTTTTAAAATGAAAAGATGATATGATAATGAAACAACTTTAAGAGAAAATACCCATAATCCTTGTACCTTAACTTGGCAGCCATTTTCTCTTTTGCATATTGCCTTCCAAACTCCAACCACATGCACTCATATGTTTATGTGGCTGCACTCAGTGTCAGTACTATTTTATATTATTTAAGTGACATATATTTTCTATGCCATTTGTACAATATTCATAATTATTATAGCTGTATCATATTTAATACTTTACTAAACCATTCCAGAGAGCCTTCTAAAGGGAATCTCAAAATGGACAATTTTGTAAAATTTGGCCTTTCTTGTGAGGGGCTGTCCTGTACACTGTGGGATGTTTAGTAATATCCCTGGTCTCTACCCACTAGATGCCAATTACATCCCCTCCTAAGTTGTGACAACTAAAAATGTCTCCAGAAATTTCCAAATGTCTCCTGGGGGACAAAATTGCTCTCTGATGAGAACTGCTGGCAATTTGGGAGGAGCCAGAAACCCACAAAGGACACAGGGAGACTGTTCACAAGTCTGGTTTGGTCTGTCTTGCTGGCCCCTGTACTAGAGTCTGACCGGAAGAAGAAACTCAGTCATGAAAACTCATGGAAAACATGGGCTCTCGGGAACAAGATAAAGAGTCTCATCGGGAGGGCACTTGGTGGGCCATGTGCACCTTGGGCATAAGGCAAAGGGCAAACCATTGCAAAAGATCCCGGGCTCATCAGGGGCTGCAGAAGTGGGAGGGCAGGGGGGCTCTGAGCAGCTGGGTTGGCTGGGGGAGTGGATGTGCCAGAGTCCTCAACCCCATGGACAAAAACCTGGCTGGCCATGGGCACAGCAGTGGGACTCAGGCCATGTGGGCCAGACATGGGTCACTGTGGGACCCCCTCGTTTATGGAGCTCCTGCATTTGTGTTGTCACAGCTGTGTCCCGTGATTGAGGAGGCCCTTGAGGACATGCACGAGGATCTCCTGCGCCTGGTGAGCAGTAAGTGTACTGCTCTCTCCTACCTTTCTCCTTTACTAATGAACCAGCCTCCAGGCCCTGGCTCTGCCCGGGGGGCCTCCGGAGTCAGGCCTGAGCAGCAGGTGGGAAGAGCATCCGTTGATCCCTGCCTAGGATGAGCAGACAGCAATTCAAAACTCTGACTTCACTAATTCCTACTAAGGGTAAATTTCCACGTGACCCAGCAGGTACCCCAGGTAAACCTGAGCTAATTCCCAGCTCTGCCACTGGCTTGTTCCGTGACTATGGGAAACCAGCTCCGCCTCCTTATCCTCAGCTTTCTCATCTATGAAATGGCGCTTACACATCCCTACCTCGCAGGATTGTTAGTGAGGATTAAAAGCTTACAGGAAAGTTCCAGGCACAAAGCAGGTATTTGGCAGCATGGAGAAGTGTTTTCAAACATGTGCTGAATGGATGCGTGGATGGATGAATGATACAGCAACCACTCTGGGCTTAGAGAAGAGGGAATGAGGGAAGACACCAGATGTATGGTCACTTCTCCCTCCCTCAGAGTAGCAGAAATGGAAGGTCACAGGCTTCTGCCCCCACCTCAAATTTCTGCTGCACTCAGAAGCCTCAGAGTGGGAACTGGCAAGAAGAAAATTCTACTGTGTGCTGTTTTGGGATCTGAAGTGGCTCATTCAAAGAGGCCACCAGAGGGGAATGGGAAGAAGAGAATGGAATCAGTAGCACTGAACACCCATGGAACAAATACTGGGCTGGGTGTTTCATACACAATCTGGATGACTCCCCAGACAAAACCATGAAGTAGTGATCATTACCCCTCTTCACAGACAAAAAAACTGACACTCAGAGAAGTTAAATCATTTATCCAAGTTCACAGAGGAAGTTAGTGATAGGGGAAGGCTTAAACCCCATTCTTCAAATTTCATGTGTGGTACATGATTCAGATTCAAGCCAACTTTACTAGGCATCAGTCCTGTGAGTAAACTGAGATGGAGGCGGGAAGAGGCTACCTAAGGCTACTGTGGCTAGACTGGAAGTCTATCTGGCTCCTCCACTCCCCAGGGACAAGGCAGGAGCCCGCAGATTGGGGATAAGGTTAGTGAGCATGGACGGTCCAAGGACCTACATCCTGCCCGCCCCTGCGCCTCCTCCTCCGCGGCCCTCCACATTCTCAGCTGCCTCAGCTAGCCCCCTCGTGGCCAAGTGGGGAACCCCAAGGTGAACGTATGCGATCCAGTGGCCAGATCCAGACCCGCCTGGGTACAGATCAGTCTGGTGGGGTGGAAGAGAGTTATAAGCAATAGGACAGTTTTGTTCCAAACCAGGAGCCTGGCATAGAACCACTGGGTTCAAGGTTCACAGTATGAGCAAGGCATTTCACTTTTCTCAGTCTCAGTTTTGCCATGTGTAAAATGAGGGTAATAATAGGACCTACCTCCTAAGGTTATGGTGAGGGTTAAGTGAGCTGACACATGGGAAGGTTTCACACAGTTCAGCACTCAATATATGTTCACTAAGTGTCGGTCGTTATCATTTTCATCATTGTCATCAACAATGTCATCATTGCTCCTGCTCCCCTCTGCGTCCCGTGCCCCATGCAATCATGCAGTCCATTCAAAAGCAGCCCCCAAACAACCCCACCCAGTACTGCCCTTCACCCTCACACAACTTTCTTCTTGTCCCTGAGCAGTGTCTGTTCCCGTCGGCTATGACTACCTGAACTTTGACCTTCTGTCTCCTGCCATCAAGGGTAATGTCATCCAGCTCAACCTGGGGGTGAGTGTCAAGGAACCTTGAGAGTAAAGTGGGGACGGAACATTATTGCCCTTCTCTGACGACCGAGGGTCACACGCCACAGATCTCTTTCAGGAGAGAAACTGCTAGTCACAGTTAGGACACAGGCTGATTTAGAAAAATCTCAACAGGCTGAACATGTCCCATGCAAACCATTCTGACACAGAAAAAGCGGCAGGCAGAATGTCAGGGCCAAACGCAGAACATCAGCCTTGGGGATCTGCCTGCCCTCCAGCCCGGATTTCCCTAGTCACGGGCCAGAGCGTTTGCCCCGGGGCTTTCGGCCTTTCTCTCAGGCAAGCTCTGCCAATCCCCAGCTATCCGGCTGTCTTGAAAAAAGAGCCCAGAATCACATCACTGAGAATCACATAGACCTAAGTTTCTCTCCCAGCTTCACCGGTCCCTGGCTGTGTGACTTTGGTCAAGTTTCTTCACCTCTCTAAGCCTCAGTTTCCTGATCTGTAAAATGTAGATAGTCCCAGTCGCCAAGGAGAGAATGAAATGAGACTGAAGACCGGCAGGCAGGAAGCACTCCGGCAAATGGAGCTGCATTCACACTGGGGTTGGGCTCCCTAAGGAACTATGTCAACCTGGGCAGCTTGAACCCCAGACAAGTTTTCATGGATCCCTTGGAAAACTGCAGCAGCAAACATTTCCATCCATTTTTTTTTTTTTTTGCAGTTTTAAATTTTCCCATCATCCAAAGTGTTTGTGAGGTATCTGAAAAGTTGAAATCTAGATGTTGAATAAGACATTTACAGTTTTTAAAAAATCAGAGATTATCTGAGGGGTGCAGGTGGAACAGATATTGCTAGACATGTGAGATAACTCATCATCTACAGCAAGACACTGAATTCCAGGCTAAGCTTCCGGGCAGCAAGTGCAAAAGTGGAAACAGCCTGAGTGGTATTGCATCCTTCTAGATTGTTATTGGGTATGCTGCAGAGTTAAAGTTCTGAGCCATCTCCCTGCTCTGTGTCTCCTTAGACCAAGCTGTTGGACTCACAGGAAAATGTGAACAAGTGGTTCAATGAGTCTGCAGTTTCCCTGACAATGCCCGCCCTGGACACCGCCCCTTTCAGCCTCACCATGAGGCAGGACGTGGTGAATGCGGCAGTGGCTGCCCTGATCCCTCCTGAGGAAATCATGGTCCTGCTGGACTATGTGGTAAGTCTCAGCATGGGACAGAGGATGAAGTCACCTCTGTTGCATCACAGGAATTTCCTGAATCAAAAGAGGCACAAGGACCCCTAGGCCCCTGGGCCTGAATCCCTTGTCAAGCTCAGTTTAAATCCTTCTAGTAATGGACAGCACCCGCCACGCCCACCCTCACCCCCACCCCCACAGTCTCTGCCTCTGACATGTAGCTCTAAAGCTGAAACTTTCCCTGTAACATCCAGCCCTGGTCCCAGCTCTGCCCTCTGGAACCTCATAAACCGGCTTCTTCTACCAAGTAACAGTCCTGTTGAACCAAAGGTCATCTTAGATACTCTGCTGCTGCCGTCCACTGTGGGGCCCATAGCAGACATTACTAATCAACCAGGGTCCTCCTTCCTGTATTGAGCCTACAATTGAGTGACTGAGTCTAGGTGGAACTCTTATCAACACAGCCCAGCAGGCAACCAGGGTGTGGCACCTCTTCCAAGGTGACTGATTGGGAAACGGGCCCACAGGGGGAAAGGTTGGCCCAAAGTTATGAGAGGGTGTCAGGACTTAAAGTCAGCTGACAACAAAGTTCTTTAGCATTAGAACTCAAAGTAAGGGGCTGAGATGGTAAGAAAAAAGGAGTAGCCACCAGCAACCATATTTATGACTATAGTACGAATCGGGTCACTTCTCTGTGTCAGTCGGGAGCAGTGAGCTGCCCACAAACCCACGACTACCACAACCCACGGTAAAAGTCCAGGGCAAGGGGGACCCCATGCCCCAGAGCAGCTGACATAGGGCGGTTTTCCACCAGTGGCAAACATGTAGCCTGGACCACCAGGCCCACCCGGGTTCTCCAGGGTTCTTGGGATGCCAGCAGTGGGGCTGCTGGAGTTGCCTCTCCCCTCCCCGCTCCAGCTGACCTGCTCTGGCTTCTTGTCATCCTCAGCTTCCTGAGCTGGCCCGCCGGCTGAAGTCGAATATCAGGGTGATCAGTGAAAAGGTCGGTTCACTGGCCATCTGCAGATTGAAGGGTGTTTGCAGTGGTCGATCCACGGGCCTCTGGGGAATAAAAATATGTGTGGAATCACTCTCCTTCCTTCCAGCACTGGTGACTTTCACAGACTGAATCTCACGAAGAGTTCAGTCTAACAGGAGAGCTTGACCTGAATTAACTAATTACGCAGTTAATATTTCAGTTCAAAGGACAGATTCTAAGGGTCATGAGAGCATGACTGGGGCGCCTGATAGAGGCTGGGAACCTGGGGAGGGCTGCCCTGGAGGAACGGGCATTCCACGCAGAGGGAGAGGCAGACCAAAAGCTGAGATGGGGAGAGCAACGATTCAGCACAGGATTTCAGAGGACGGTGTGGCTGGAGCAGAGAGAGGAAGCAGGGAGGCCAGGAAGCTGGGCACGGGTCGGGCCGCATGGGACCTATGGGCCAAGGCGAAGTACTTGGGAGGCCACATACACGTCTGATGTCCTTCCAGGCTGCAGATCAGCTGGGGCACACACAGATTGTAAAGATCCTAATCCAGGAGGCCCCGGAGCTCCTTCTGGACCAGGGCAATGCCAAGGTGGCCCAACTCATCGTGCTGGAAGTATTCGCCACCAATGAAGTCCGTCGCCCCTTCTTCACCCTGGGCATTGTGAGTACAATTGCCCACGACACTGGCAGCAATCTGGGGACCCTTCACTCTGCCTGCTCACCATGCTTGCTTTGCTAAACGTTTCCACCACTCTTGTCACCCAGCAGGATTGGAGTATAGGGAGCTCTAAACTCAAGAATCAGGAGCTGTGGGGGCCCAACACTGACCCTGTGACTTTATTAGTCGGTCAGGCCTTTTGCTCCCCTTTTTCAGTCATTTACTGACTATTGACAGCCCACTGGGGTAGGGGGGCGCTCCAGCAAGGCAGCTCTGTTCAAGCAAGAGCACTTCCCCAGAGAAGGGGCAGCTGTGGACCGATAGCCGCAGCACTCAGCCAGTGGAGGGACGGATGCCCTGCCTAGAACGGGGCTCTGAGTGGGGCACCAACTGCACCCACCACAGCGGCAAAGAGAAGAGAGAGACAACGCAGGATTCATGCTTGCGTGCTGGAACTGTGCTTACCTGAGGAGTCTGGACAGTGTCTGGCTGTTCGTCGGAGGCTACAGCAGAATTGCTGCAGAGAGGCGTGCGGGTTGTCCCACACAATTTCAGGGGTGACACTCACCAGGACTACAGGAGGCACAGTGCCCTAGCTTCCTGTATTGCAGGATATTCTGATCCCTGACCGGCAGTAGGAAAGGACTGCCCCATGACCCGGCCCCTCCATGGCCAATGGCAGGCACTTTTCAAAAGGCCACTGAGCCCAGGCCTGCAATAGAAGTTTGCTCTCTGGGCGCAGCTCACGTGGAGCTGGAACCTGGAACTCTGCCCTCAGGCTCACCCCAGCCTAGGTGAGGTCAAGTTGATGTGTATCTTTGGTACTTGTATTTGAGAACAGACTTTGAGTCTGACCTTTCTGATAATAATCATTGTTAAAATTATGAGGAGGTTACTGATCATCTTTGTCCCTCACTTTCCTCACCTCCACAATGGGTAGCCCCTTCATAGGGTTGTGGGGATCAAAGGAGATAGTTACATAAACTTAAAACTGCCTGACACACAGTGTGAGCTCCATGCACATTGGCTGCTGTCATCATCATCATCATTCCCCACAACAATCCTATGTAGTTATCTGCTCATTGGGGGTGGGTACAGGTGCTATCCCATTTAATAGATGAGACAAGTGAGGCCCAAAGAGGCCAAACTCTTTCCCAAGGTCACAGAGTCAGGAGCTGAGATTCGTGTCAGCCTGACCCCAAAGCCTCATTGCACAACCCCACCCTTGATTTATCCTCTAAAAGAAGTGGGGCCTGGGCTTCTCTTGTTGCAGGAAGCCAGCTCAGATGCTCAGTTTCATACGGAAGGTGACCGACTTGTGCTCAGCTTAAGTGACGTCAGGTAAACATGTAAATCATTGTTAAGAGTCTGATGATGAAAATGAGTCCCACCTGTTAACATTGGGTTTCTTTAAACACAGTGTTTTAAGTCCGTGGGGTGTAAGCATCCAGTAGTGGCTATTGCAGGACATGCAGAAAGGCTGCCTTACCTGGACTGTCCCGCTGCCAAGGACCGAGTGTGAGAGACAGTGAAGGAAAGGGAAGTGGTCTTGCAGCATCCAGGGGGCAGGCCGACCCTGGCTGCAGAAACAGCCTGCCCAGCATCACCCCCTTGGCCTTGGGCGGCTCATTCTGGACCCCTCCCACACAGAGGCAGTGACAGCCATGGAGCACCCCCAGAAGCACAGGGCCCCAGCTGCCTTCTGTGACCCCACCTGTTCTCCCCCACCCCACCACTTTCCTACTGCCCCAGAGGGAGTTCAGGGGCTACAAACTGGAGCCTCCTAGGAGAAATCAAGCCCATGGATGTGTTTTGATCACCCCACATAGGGTTAGAGGTTTTTTTTTAATGTAAATGAGTTGTCAACATATAAAAATCAAAATTTCTGGCTGTCGTGCATTCCTACATGGCAGCAACCAGTTGAGCTGGGAATCAGGTACCCCATTTAGGAGGAGACCAAGCTCCCCAGTTCACCATGGTCCTCACTCTTGAGGACAATTTTTCTGTTCCCCAGGCAACTATTTGTTTTCTGTCTCCCTACCCCACCCCCAATTACAATGTAAGCTCCATAAAGGAAGAATTTTATTTGGTTCGCTGCTATATCTCCAGAGCTTACACTGTGCCTGGTACATAGTAGGTGCTCAATAAACAGTCACTGAATGAATGAGAGAGAGACTCAGAGGGATCATTCTCATGGGAATCTTCTGTTGCAGCTCTGATCGGATCCACCTGATGAACTCAGGCATTGGCTTGTTCAACGTAAGTATTAATGCATTGTCCCCGGGGACACAGCATAGCCCAGGGTGGTCCATTTGGAAAGGAGGTACTGCCCAGAATGTGCTCTCAACGAGGTTCCCATGGGCAGCCCCACAGTGGCTAGCCTCCATGTTATCAGCCACAAAGTCCAACCTCCTGGTTCAGGCATTTACTGAGCACCTATTGTATGCTGAACAGAGCTGAGAACACACACGTACAGATACATGGATACTCACTTTCCTTCTGTGAACTTTTGATCCAACATTAGAAAACAAAATCTCTTCTATTCACAGTTTGGGTTGGAAAAGTATCACTTCATTCTTTGGAACTGTTTCCAAATTTTCTATATTGTTCTATTCATTTGTTTTGGGCTGAGCAGCACATTTATTTCCCTTTTATAGCTTTATGTCACAAACTCATCTCAGTGACCCTGCGCAGCACCTTTCCTCTGGTCCTCAGTTTCTTCATCTCAGTCGGACTAAATCAGAGACCTGAGACTGGCTGAGTCCTGCCTTCTGACCTGGTGGGGGTTCTGGGGGTTCGGTGGTTTGGGGTCTTTCTTTCTTTCTTCCTTCCTTTCTTTCCTTTCTTCCCTTTCCTTCCTTTCCTTCCTTCCTTTCTTTTTTCTTTTCCTTTTTTTTTTTCTTTTGGTCCTTATATTTTTACTTGGTTTTTAAATTTTTTTTTACTAAGATTTTTAAATGGGGAGGTTTCCTCATGAAAATGAGGACTTCTAGCTTCCCTTGAGAAGCCTAAACCTCAGGAAGCACAGGGCTACATTTCCTCAGGCACATTCTACTGGAGCCCTTGAGAGTAGGAGGTGGGAGATGCATCATTCTCACATACCCCAATCCCTTCACCTACTGGACCCCAGGGCCAGCTGGGTTTGTGTCACCCCCAGGAGCCCTTGCAGCTTTGACTGGCAGGAGACTTGGGATGCCGGCATCTCCACCAGCTGTCCTCACCATGGGGTTGGGCTATGTCCATTCTAGGAATGGCTGGGAGGACTTGGGATTCTTAGCCAGGGTAACAGTGACCCTTCTCTCTCACAGCCTGAACTTCTGAAAGACATCACTACCGAGATCCTTGTCTCTGTTCTGCTGCCAAATGAGAATGGTGCGTCCCTTTGCTATCCATCCCCCTACTTCCCAGGGCTTTGGGGGTGGAGTGATACTTCCCCTGCCTGAGACTCCATTTGGGGCCCCTTTTATTCATTTGTCACCCTAGTTCACACTCCACCACAGGAAGCCTTCCCAGTCACCTAGTCGAAAATGAACTCTCCCATCTCCAACTTCCTATACTGGTTCCAGTATACTTTGCATACTAGAGCATGCAAAGATGACCCAGGCAATGTCCCAACCTCACAGGGATGTCAACAGGAGACAGAGGTGTCAACAGACAACGAGAGCACATTTGATGTGCCTCAGACAGACTTGGCTCAAGTCTTGATCCCCTCTCTTGCTTGTTGCCTGGCCTTAGATAAGCTGCCTCATTCTGAGCCTCAGTTTCTCCATGTATAAAATGGGAAACTAAGAGTACCTTCCTTAGAACCATAAAAGAGATGCTGTTTGTAAGGTGCCGGGGTGTGGTGGGGGAATGTGCCTAGCACAGTCGGTGCTCAACATTTCTCAGCCATGCTATTGTTAACAATGTTATTTGTGCTAGTAATGGAGGAAGCCGAGAGAAAAGGTGGAATTACTCTAATTAAGCCCAGGTCTTGGGGGTGGGGAAAATTGGTAACCTATGCCAGCCCACCTTTTTCGTTTCTTTATTTTATTAAAATGAGAAATCTCAATTTCCATACTTCTGCTGTGGGCGATGGGAAGTCCTAGTGGTTCTTAGGCAGAGGCGTGAGAGGACGCAATGGGTGCCCTTCTGAGCAGCCACAAGCCGGTGCTAGAGGCAAAGGTTAAGGAGATGAGGCTGAGTGGACGCTGGGCAGGAGAACAGGTGAGCAGAGGCAAAGGGGACGATCTGAACTGGGCGTGCCAGGTCCTGAGTCCCCCTCTGGGGACTGCGAGCCTGCCCACAGCTGCCCAGTCCCACCCCGGGCCCACCAGTCTCTGACCATATTTGTCATTTCAGGCAAATTAAGATCCGGGATCTCAGTGCCGATGGTGAAGGCCTTGGGATTCAAGGCAGCTTCATGGTCTCTGACCAAGGTGAGTGAGGTTAAACATCCTTCCCCAGGGGAGGACACAGTCCCTGGGAGAGCCCTGGGCTGGGAGGTCAGGCTGTGCTCCAACTCTGTCCCCTCTGGCCACTCATGGGGGACCTTGGGCAAGTCCCTTCTTCTTTCAGGGCCTCACTTCCTCATCTGTAAGTGGAAGAATAAAACCATCCTTGCTTGCAGTCAATACACCTCCAGGTTATTCCACCCTACCTGTATTCGTTTGTTCACTCATTCAGGAAGGCCAGACACAGTAGATGCTCAACACATTATTCCTGAGCATGGGACTCTCCTTGGCAGCTGCGGGGGAGAGGAGTTGTAGCAGCATCACCCCCACCCCCAAATATTATCATTAATAACATTTAACAGCTATAATCATGTTATGCCAGGCACTGGGGTATAGGCGGCATCTTGCTCAGTTTTCACAACTGCCCATGAGGTACAACCTGTTGTAATTCCCATTTTATAGATGGGGAAACTGAGACAGAGAAATGACAAATCCGTTTCCAAGGTCACACACCCAGTAGGTGGCAGATTCATGATTTGCACTCAGCACCTGCCCTGATAACCCCCTGCTTTGGGCCCCAATATCCGCATGAGCCAATGACAGCGAGGTGGTTCCATCTCAATCGTCTGGCGAGCGGGAATTTACTAACCACCTGCTTTGTGCCAGGCACTAATCACAACTGTGAACAAAACAGCCAGAAACCTCTGCCTTCTTGGAGTTTCTAGTCCACCCTAGAGGGGGAGAGACATTGAAAGCAGAATTATTAACAATGAAGAAAATCTACAGGTAATGGTCTACCCTTCCATGGCCAAGGTCCTAAACCAAAGACCGGGGAGGCATTTCAGACCAAACCTGTAACTCTTATTAGTCCTGATTTGCCCAAAGTTGTGGATTGGTACCATTGAATTCCTGAGCTGTTTAGTTCCAGAGGAATCCCCAGAGGAAAGAAGTCTCAAAAGTACCTCACTCTACTAGAGTCAAATTTAGGGGAAGGGCAGGAGGCTTTGTTAACTAGCTTCAAAGGCAGGTTGACATTTGACTTATCAGCTGCCCACCTCAAAAACCATCCTGTCCACCCTCAGTTGTCTGTGATGGAGAATAATGAGAACAGTACTGTGGATGGTACCAAAAGAGGCTGAGAGTCTAGACTCGGGGACCAGAGGACCCACTCAGGTCCCAGCTCTGCCTCTGTCCAGCCATGAAGCCTCAGGCAGGACCTCTGGCCTCTCTGAGGCCAGCTTACTCATCCATAAAACTCAGCAGATGTCTGAATACAAAGGTCATGAACTAATGGACTACATTACAATAATCTGATTAAAATATAAGCAATTTATTCATCTAAGACATATACTTGCACTTGATTCATGTTGGATGGACAACTGGTGTCCACACAATTGTATTGCTGGAGTTTGGTTTATTTCACATATCTCTTATTGGGGGTAATTTGGCAACTGTCCTTTTTTTTTTTTTATTAATCAACTTACATCACATCATTTACAGTTTAGGTTGGAAAGTATCATTTCATTCTTTGAAACGGTTTCCAAATTTCCTATTTTGATCTATTCATTTGTTTTGGACTAAGCAGCACATTTATTTCCTTTTTATAGCTTTACAATATGTTTTAAAATCTAGTTGACCAAATAAATAAGTGGCTGGATATGAGATAAAGCAAGTATGGTTTTAAAAAGCTAATAGTAGAATCTAGGTGATGAGTATATAAGTGCTCACTATAAAATCCTTTCAACTTTATTGTATGTTTGAAAATAATGATAATAAAATGTTGGGGGAAAGCTAATGGATTAAGTTCTTCATATCATACTTGGTTTAAAAAAAAAAAAAAGCCAGAGGCTTGTTAAAAATGTAGCTGCCTAAGACCCAATAGATATAACCAGGAATCTCCATTGGGTGAAACTTTTGGGGGAGTTTTGGGGATCAGCTGGGATTGGGGGCAACAATCCTATACAATCCCACACTCTGTATGCAGACACTTTACCTGTGCTCCAGACCCCTGTGTGGCATCACTTTTCACATGCAGACCCTGATCCTCTGACCTTTCCAGGAATTCTGTATGAGTGAGTTCATGGTCATGACCCTCAAAGCCAGTGGTCACCTTGAGGAGGACAAAGCAGCATAAATCACAAGGCAGGAGCTAAAAAAACCCCTCTGACTCTTTCCCTCCAATTCCAGGACGCTCTTGTGCTCACCCCGGCCTCCGTGTAGAACCCCAAGTGCTTCTCCTCTCTTCCAGTGAAGACTTGGACAGTGGCCATCCAGGGTAGGCTGGCTTCCAGTGAAAACCAACTCTGTAGGTGTCCCTCTCTGCAATAAATAAATAGTTGTCTGTGACATCTGCAGTCTGGAATGTACCTTTGTCCCAACCTAGGAGTCGTCGTGCCCCTGGCAGGCTTGCGGGCTGGACATCCAAGGCACATCTGAGTCATGTTCGGGCACTTCTGAGCCAATCCGGGCCACATCCGAGCGATGTCTGGTCCACTTCAGACCACCCGTGGATAATATCCAGGATCTTGGCCACCTCCCTGAGCATCAGGAATAAGAAAGCAAGTTGTGCCCTCCTGCCTTCCGTATTGGCCTTAAGACCTCCACTTATGGTGGGACAGCCTCCTGGTCAGATTACATGCTCTTTTGACCTTGGCAGTGTGGTGGGCTGAGGGCTCTCTAAGCCGTGTGACTCTGGGGGCAGGCTTCGAGTTCTCGCCTGGGCCCTCTCAATGTTTGTTTGGCCCTGGGATGTGGTCTCCCCTCAGTGCACCTCACTTTTCTTCTCTGTAATATGGGAAGAATCATAGTCCCAATCTTGGAAGGTTGTAGTGAGGATGAAATGAGAGAGAATGATTCCAGACACACAGGAGGTGCTCAGACAATGTCATCTGTGGGCGATGTCATTGTCACTGTTGTTACCTGGCCTCCAGGATGGTGGGCCTTATCAATGAAGACCCGTCCTGCTTGGACAGCAACGGGACTGCCATTGTCTCCCTGATGTCCCTGAGGCCAGCAGGTTCAGGACAGACAACAGGGCCCCTGCTCTCCAGACTCCAGGCCCGGCCCTGCACATGTAGGTCTTCAGTTACATGAGGGGCCTGGCAGGAAGGGGTGAGTGGGCGTTTCAGAAAAGGCATCACCCAGCTTCAGGGCCTAAACACACATAACGGCTCAGCTCACTGCCTGGAAAGGCAGCCCGGAAGGAGCTTCGATATATAAGACACAGGCTAGGCCAAGAGTGATACAGAGGGGCCAGGATAAGACCCTGAACAAGGTGCTTACACCAGGGTCAGCGAGCACCCACTGGGCAGCCGCTGAGCCCTAGGCCCTGTGCGGCAGCTCCCGCGCACCGCCGACTCCCAGCCACTCTTCGTGCGGTCTGTGTCCTCCCATATTCCATTCTGTTCTTTCTCTAAATCATATTAAACCTGGGTGTGAACCCCCACTGCCAAGGGAGATGGGAAAGTCGGTCTCCATCTTGTTTGGGGTAGGTCTCTTCTCATTCCCTAGGGTCATACAAGGATCTGTTGGGACCTAGGGAGTCTGGAAAATGGGGCAGAGCCTATGGTTTAGGGTCCCATCTGGTGCCGATGAAGGGACCTCTGTCTCAGCTGATGTTATCCCATCAGAAGCAAGCAGCTCCCATACCAGTCAAGCTGAAGGGCTTCTCCCAAGCAGCCATGGTTGCAGCTCCCAGACTCCAACTCCCCACAACCTCTGGGGCTTCCTGGAGGTTTGTGGCTAAATAACCCCACTTTCTTGCCCCATGGGGGCAGGGAACAACTCCACACTAGCTCCCATAACATCCCAGCGGACTGAGCCCCAGATGCTCCTGGAGTCACTTGCTTGATGACACACCTCTGTGGGCTGTCTCGTTCCCTCACTTTCCCCCTCCCCTACCAGTGTCTCCTGGGGTCATGTCCCAGATAAGCTACCTGCACTCAAATCCTTCTGGGGAGCCCAGACAAACACAGGCATTTGTTCTGCAGGTACCGCACTAAGGGTTCGACAGACTTTCACTTACCCAGACTTCCTTACTGCCTACAGCAACCCCGCTTGACCAATGAGGAAACAGAGGCTCTGACTACATGACTACCAAACAGCCCCTAACCGTTACTCCACAATGTCTCCTTTTACTTTCTGCAGCTTCATCACTCCTCCTTGGGTCTCTGCCTCCCACAGGAGAAGGGGTCTTCTGTGCTGTCCTCCTTCCATTTGAGCCCTGAAACACAACTGCCACCCATGCACCCCCGAGGCAGGAGCCCCCAGATCCAAAACTCCAAGACCATACCACCTCTCTGGGCTGGGGGAGGGAAAAGTCCTCTGCTTCTCTCTGAATCTTATTAGCCACAGAAAGTAAAAAACACCAAGTGGTATCTCAATAACCTCTCCTGCCTGGCAGGAAGCATTACTGTCTTTGTCTTACAGATGAGAGATCAAGTAACACACAATCAATGAAATGATGGGAACCCAAGTCTCACCCACTTACCCAGCTTCCCACTGAACCCACGATAAGACGATGACCCAGCTTTCTCTTTCCTTGACAACTAACAGCCTCTGTTCCCTGGGGGCTACTCAGTTCCCAGCCCGGAGTTATGCACTCCTTGTGGGATTAACAGTCCCATTTTACAAGATCAATAAACTGAGGCTCAGAGAGAGGCAGTAACGGGTTTTGTCCCCTTTTATGGAGGAGACCCCCCGGAAATCTCCTCTCATCAGAGATTAGTCAATGAAGTAAAACAGACTGATTCCATGAGGCTCCAGCCAAATTCTTCTCTCCAGTCTCGTTCAGAGAGGCCAGGTTTTGGAAGAGAAGGGAGATCTCCAAGCTTCCACCAACATCCTACATCAGACCCCAGTGGCTCAGATGAGGAAATTAACCCCAGAGCCTTTCTCTGCCTCAGGCAGAAGGAAGATAGCGTTTGGCAGTAATGTCGAGACCCAATCCACAGAAGAGAGGTGGACCTTCCATCTTTTAAAACATCTTCCAACCAAAAATGACACTGAGATTCTTGAAGAAGTACATCCCATCCAAAATATGTTCCTGAATCATACTAACATCAGCCATCTGCGTTTGATATTAGCCAAAGTTAGAATTTCACAACTAACTAACATTGACCTAACATTTCCTGGGCAGCCGCTGCCTGCCAGAAACTGCTCTTCCACCGTCAGACTTTCCACCTGGTGTGTCCAGCTGAAAAATGGAGCTTAACACCTACCCTAACCACATCTCTGAGCTGTGAAAGGGAAAAGAATTAATTACAGGGGAAATCCTGTGGAAAATCCAAAAGCCACCTAGAGATGAATACAGTTTCCATCAGATTAAACACACTGGACAGTCAGTCCCTGCTGACACAGCCAGCTGTGCACACTGACAGCGGTGGCACCAGGTGGTCATGGAAGAGGACCTTCGCATAGTAGTTTGATGGGGAGTGAAGATTTGGGAGGCCGCGGAGCCACGCTGCATAGTAACACTGAATTCTCCTTTCACGGGGTAGCCAGTCCCCTCTTTGCACCCTGATTTCAAAGCCAGTTTTGCCTCGGACATGCTATGTAACCTGGAGAAAATCACTTAACCTCACTAAGTCTCAGTTTTTTCATCTATAAAATGGAAATTAAAATAAGTAACTTCTTTTGAACCCTTCCTATGTGCCAGGCCCTCTGCAGGCATCCACATGAGTTACCTCAATGACCTTCACAATATCCAAAAGTCACATTGTGAATTTATTATTCCCACTTTGTAGACATGAAAAGTGTGGCTCAGAAGGGAAAGTAACTTGCTCACAGTTACTTAGTTACTGAGGGGTGGTGGGGATTTGAACCCAGGCTTGTCTGGCTACAGAGACATAGCATAGATGACATAATAGGAAAGGCATGGGGAATGGCCGCAAGGTGTCACTGGGCTCCTCCCAGCCCTGCCTCTAGCCCTCACCTGCACACACCCTAATACATACCCTTACTCCATACACACACCGCAACATATACCCTTGCTCCCTTGGGTTCTGTGGCTCGTACATTCTGTATTAGGAGCTTCCCTGGGCCCCACCCAAGAGCTGAAGGCCCTGCCCAGGCTCTGCAGCTCTGATGTTGTTCCTATGGAAAAGGGCCCAACCCCCAAACCGAAGGGCCTCACCAACTTCTTCCCTGAGGTATGTTGGTCCCGGCCCAGAGCCTGCCCCTTGAGTCTCAGTAACAGGCCCTATCAGTGTTGGCCTGAAGCTCATTGCCACCCTCTACCAAGAGGACCACCCCCCTCCACTGAAGAGGTCCTCTGAGCACCAGCCCCAGTCAAGGAACAGACTTCCTGCCATGTGCCCACCCACCAAGGCTTCAGGGCTCAGGTTATAAAAGTGTCTTTCTTGGAAACTGGGGACAGAGGAAAGATTCCAGACAGCCCTGTTATCAAAGAGGTAAGGACAAAGAGGCTAACAAGGGCATTTCTCACATTTTTCTTGAGCACCTGCACTAATGTGGTAAAGTGGCACAGAGATTCTTAGTGCCAGGCCAACCTGGGTTCAAATCCAGGCTCTACCACACCTACTCCATGTCTGATTTGGGGCGATTCACACCTCCTCTCTCAGCTTCAATTTTGTCATCCGGAAAGCGCATCTACTATCAATGATCCCAGACCTCTGTGCTGAGGACTCAATGATGTAATAAAGCTTGTAAAGTTCTTGGCGTGGTGCCTGCCACATAGTAAGGGTTCAAGTACAAGTCAAGGCAAGAGAGGGAGAGAGAGGGAAGACTGTGTGAAGTACTAAGGACAGAAAGGGAGGGAAGGTCTGACTTGGGTGAACTGATTGAGAAAAGTGCCTGACATAGGGACTAACTAAACCCTGGTTGAATGAATAGTGGGTAGATTTTAAATCAGCCTAGAAGCAAAATATAAGTAGCCGATGTCCTAAGTGCAAATTTCCCAGTCCAAAATTTGCATATGTAACCAAAAACTGTATTTTTCTATACCCAGTTAAATCACTGTTTTGAGCTCCTCTGCCACCAAACACCAAAGATCTGGACAGTGCCAATCCAAGATGATGCCAGGGTTTTCTCAGGCATTCTAGAGTAGGCTCAGTTGCTTTGGGGAGTCTTCTTCATGGGCATGGCATGGGGGTGCAGTGGTGGCTCCTTGTTGGGCTCTGCTTACTCTAGCACCTGTGTCAGCCTCCCAGTTGGTCCCTGCCTTGCAGTTTCAGAGGCTGAGTCTCCTGGTGGCACACTTTTGCCCACCCAGAGAGCCCCCCATTCCCACCTGTAGTCTCCAGGGTCTCAACCATGCCCCTTTGGCCACCCTGGGCAGGGCTGGAGTTCAGATGCTAGGAACCAGTACAAATGTACTAGTTGAAATATTGAAATATTTCCCTACTAGTTGGTGAAGAGCCATGGCTGCAAGTCCCACAGGGCCTTACCCAGCCACTACGGTGCCTAACCCCGGACACCTATCCTGCCCTCTTCAAGATTCAGAAACCTCCATGGTTAAAAGGGTATTGTATCTTTAAACATCTTACAATGTAGCCCAGCCACATTAACAGCTGTTGGGCCTATTGCTTGTTAAGTGGTTGGTGCATATTGTTGAATGTATTCCTTACCACAATGTATGTTTCATTCCAAGTTTACAGATAAGAAGTCAGAGGTACGAACTGCGCTCAGGCACACAGTCAGGAAGCGGCAGAGCCCAGATCTGAAGGCAGCACACACAAGAAGGACACTCCAGGCAGAGGGAACCAAAAGCAATAATGTGAGGTGGTAGAAAGTGAAGGGTGTGTTCAAGGACTAGTAGTGGGTCTGGAGCTAGAGGGAGAAGCAAGGGGAGAAAAGTTGGAGAGATGGTTCTAGGAAAGGCAGAGCTGGGAGACGCTAAGCCATGGGTCCCCAGAGAAGACATGGAGGCGACCACTGGGCCTCCTAGCTCTGTATCCATAGGTCCTGGCTAGGAGGATGCTGCTGTTCTGTGGGTCCCTGCTATGCTGGGGGCTGCTGCCCCAAGCCCAAGGGGAGGCCCAGCCCCTGCTCTTCCTGCAGGTCAGCAAGGACCAGCTGCAAACAGGTAAAATTGAAGGGATGGGCCGAGGGAGGCAGGAACTCAGGGAAGAGCAAGGGTGGGAGATGGTACCACCTCCCTGTTCAAGGCTCCCCTTCTGGCCTCCCACTCACCAGCAGCAGAATGTGCCTTCCCTCACAGAGATCTGCTCCCGCCACTCCCCTGCGCTAACACTGCTGTGGCTCCCCAGTACCCTCAGGAGAATCTCCAAGCTCCTCTTACGGGCATTCAAGGCCTTGCATCTCTAGCCCCTTCCCCCACCCCTGCAGACTTCCCAGCCTCCTTCCTTTGCCTGTGCCGTTCCTTCTGCCTGCTGTGCTCTTTCCCTTCTTCCCAACATGGTGAGTTCTGACTCATTCCTTAAGGCAACGCTATAACAGTCCCTCTGATGGGAATCCCTCCCGGTTTCCCCAGGGAGAAGGAGTTTTCTTCCTCCGGGCTCCCACGGTCCTTTGGTGAAGCCTTGTCTATGGCTTTATCCAAGTGGTTTGCCCTTGTCCTGTGTGCCTGTCTGTCTCTCTCCCTGACTTTCGGCCAAGGGCTCCTTGTTGTCCCCCGTGCACCACAGTCCTGCGTCATTGATCTGTTTCCTCTGTCTGCATCGCTCTCTCCCCAGGTCGTGCAACAGTGGATTTCTTCACTTCATTCAGGTCTCAGCTCAAACGCCTCCTCTTCAGAGAGACTCTCCCTGACCACCCCTCCTCCAGTCATGCTCCAGCTCGACTCCATTTTCTTTTCTTTGTAGCACTTATCACTTTCAAAAATTGTCGTGCTTGCTGGCCTGAGTGCCCGGTGGTTGTCATCCGTCTCCCTGCCAGAATGTATACTCCCTTGGGTCAGGAGCCACGTTGCTCCTGTTCCCTGAGCCCAGGAGAGAGTCGGCACTTAATAAGTACTTGCTGCTAAATGACCATCTAACTCACTGACTCAGAGCAGATGCCAGTGGGCACTGGTGAATGACGGAATGAAGGGTGAGCCCCACACCAAGGAGGGCCTGTGTCCTGTGTCCTCAGACATTTCAGACTTCTTGAAACACCACATTCTCAACTTTCCCCAGTCCCTTTGCTAATCTGGTCATCTGGCTCCAATGGCCTTAGAAAGTGGAGTCGCCAGGACTACTCCTGATCTCCTTAAGGGTCCCTATGCACTGGGGGTCCCCTCTTCCCGTGGTCAGAATCTGCTGACCCAGCTGAAGTGACCGTCCAGCCCTCTTTCATCTGTTGCAGGAAGAACGTCTGAAGGCCTTTGTCTCAGAGCTTCTGAGGAGGGTGTTTTCGCCCCGCCACGGCAGCGAGCCCCACTGTCCTCCTCACGCCCACAGACCGCATGGCTCGGAGCAGCAGCAACAGTGCCAGAGCTCTGCACGCGCGGCTGACTTCTGTCTTGTTCCCTCGGGTTGGTTCCCAGAAATCTGGGGTGCAGTGGATGAGGAGTGGGGGGGCCATGTGTGCCCTCCTACTCTCTGTCCGGGCAGCTACTGGTGATAGAAGCTCAGAAGTGGGGTGAATAGCCAGAAAGGGCTTCCTGCGAGAGGTGGGGGTTCGTATGGGAAGTGAAAACAGGAAGGGCCATCAGAGGTGGTGGAGCCCACAGCCCGTAACACCAATGCCCGCGGGGCCAGGTGGGAAACATGTCCACGGGAAGTGACCCATGCGGGGCCTAGGGCAAACATGCCCTACCTTCAGTGGGAAGCTAACAGTTTGGGAGATATCACCCCCATCTTTGGACATCAGCAACAAATTCAAACTTTTCCAAGCTGTCTGAGTTTGAATTCCCTCAGAGGCAGACCCTGAGAGAATGGAGTGCAGGGAGTTTCGGGGGATGTGACCCCAGGAAGCCTGAGGGCAGTGAGGAGAAAGTTCTACAGGAATATAGAGCCTAGTCACGCCCCTGTGCCTTATAGAACTCATGGGTTTCCTCTCCTCCCCTGACACAGTCTGTGTTACCATCATCCATCCACGCACACGATTATTTGGTCAGCACCTGTGTCCCTAGACAGACCTTACTCATCTCTGAGAAATCACCTGTCTCAGCCTCCTTGTCTTTCAGATAGGCCCAGAGAAGTTTAGTGACTTGCCCAAGGTTGCACAGCAAGTCTCTGTGAGAGTTGAGCCCAGCATCCCGGTTTCTTGCTTTTCCAACAGGGGTTTTTCTCTGTGTTCCAGCTCAAGGACTCATGTTGGGACTGCGGAGCAAGGCTAGAGGAGCTGGCAGAGGCTCAAATTCTAGCCAGGTTGAAGAATTTGGCATCTGTTCTAAGGCCCATGGTAGCCAGGGAAGGTTCTGAGCATGAAGCAAGCAACTTTGTGTTCAGGAAGGAGGTGGGGAAGGGTGGCGATGAAAGGTCCAATGAGGCAGCCAGAAGAGCGTGCAGGTAGTCAAGGGCACTACCTGACCCGGGGTGAGGTGAAGGAGGGAGACAGCCCTCCCTCCACACTTTGTTAGTACCCATCCCAGGCAGCTCATTCAACAAGTGTATCTTAGACCCTGGACAGTAGAGAGTCAAGGTCAACAGATAACCCAGAGGCTAGGCAGGGCCCGGGAAGCCTATATAGGCCTGCAGGATCTGAACACCTCGCAGGCTGCACGCTAGGAGGTGCTATTCGCACTGGAACGCTATCCAAAGCTCCCCAACAAGCAACAAAAGAGCAGAGCCAAAGCCGCTGAGGAAATAAAGAACAGCCTGCAGGAAGCGGCCAGAGGGTGAGAGAACTGGTAGGGAAGGATCGGTGCGCGCTGCACTAGGGCTGTCTGCTCCCAGCAGAGACAGGATTGAAATGAGGGGGGTCCAAAGGCTGGAGCTTGGAGGCTGGTGAGGGGGCCTCTGCAAGATCAGAGGACAGTTCCTCAACAGATAAAAACAGAACTACCCTACAACCCAGCAAACGCACCTCTGGGTCAATACCCAGAAGAAAACGAAAGTACTAATTTGAAAAGATACATGCACCCCTTTGTTCACAGCAGCATTATTTACAATAGCCAAGATATGGAAACAACGCAGGTGCCCGTCAATAGATAAATGGATAAAAAAGATGCAATACACATACATACACGCCCATGTACACACAATCCAATGTTACACACTTACAAAAAAGAATGAAACACTGCCATCTGCAACAACATGGATGAAACTACAGGGTATTGTGTCAAGTGAAATAAGTCAGACAGAGAAAGACAAATACTGTATACTTTCACTTGTATGTGGAATATTATAAAAAACAAATAAATAAAACAGAAACGGACTCATAGATACAGAGAACAAACTGATAGATACTGGGGGACAGGGAGTGGTGGCGGTGAGGTAATGGGAGAAGAAACGGAAGGGGATTAAGAGGCACAAATTAGTTATAAAATAAATAATTCACAGGATGTAAGGTACAGCATAGAAAATATAGTCAATAATTTTGTATAGTAACCAATGGTTACTAGACATCATGGTGATCACTTCTTAATATCAAATCACTTTGTATACACCTGAAACTAATATAAAATTATATGGCAACTTATTTTAATTAAAAAAAAGAAAAAAGATGAGAGGACAGATGGCAGACCAGAGGTACTTATCCCTCCTCCTCTCTTCCTCCCTCCATCTAACTGGGCCAAATACCACATTAGGCTGTGGTATCAGGCCCTTCCCTGAGCCCAGAGAGATGATGGGTGGATAGGGTGGGGTGAGGGCTGGTCAGTGCAGAGGACAAGGCAGAAGGGGCCCAGGTCAGGCCCTCAAGATCAAATCTCAGAAGCTCAGTTTGCAAAATGACCAATATTCAAGTTTACCAGATTTACCAATTTCCTAAAAACTTGCTTTAAGGACTATTTTTCATATATTTGATAGTTGAGTATATTCATGAGTGTTCTCCTTCTTTGAGATATTCAATGGATGTTTTCTTATTAATTAACCAAATTTCTAGTGTTTTCAGGTTAACTTTCAATTTCTACTGACTTCTTTCTAATTCTTTACTGAAACATTTTTCGTTTCTGCCAAGATTTTAGCATTTTTCAGGCATGTGTAGCATTTTCAACCATTTTCCTCAATTAAATGAGAATAATAAAATTTATTAATACAGTCATAAGAAGACTTTAACATATTGAACATTCCTTAAAAGGATGCTAAGAAGAATATTTTCATCCTGGCTGGTGTGGCTCAGTGGACTGAGTGCCGACCTGTGAACCAAAGGGTCACTGGGTCGATTCCCAATCAGGACACATCCCTGGGTTGCGGGCCAGGTCCCCAGTAGGGGGCATGTGAGAGGCAACCACACATTGATGTTTCTCTCCCTCTCTTTCTCCCTCCGTTCCCTTATCTCTAAAAATAAATAAATAAAATCTTTTTTTAAAAAAAGAATATTTTCATAAGAAGGCATTCATAGTTACTGAATATGTTTGAGAGAAATCCCTTTTAGATAGGTTTTTAATAAATGGGTGGCCATTTCTAGAGACCTGGCTTTCGGGGGTGGGGCTGCCTGACAAGGGATGGATCTGGTGGTCCCTGAGGAAGAGAAAGGGGCACACACCCAGTCCCCTCCCTGCTCTGGACATTGGAGCAGTCAGGCATCAGCTGGCTTGGCCCCTCACTGCCCCCGCCCTACACCCACAGACACCTCTGCCCACCAGGACACTGAGCTCCCCTGTCCATTCCGTTCACAGAGCTGCTCAGAGAATAATACCTCCTGCTGCCCAACATCAAGGGCATCTCCTTCGACCAGGCCCAGGTGGAGCTCTCTGAGGTACATGCTGGGTAAGGAAGCTTCCGGAGACACACAGGGGGGTCAGAGCTAGAGGGCCTTAGAGTCCTAGAGATGCCTTGCCCCATCCTGCTGAGGGAGAGGCTGAGGCTGGGAAGAGAGGTCACTCCCTGTGGCAAGCCCCTCACCTCCCTTATCTCACCATCTCCTCGCAGCTATCTTGGGTGTGATGCCCCATTCACAGATGAGAAAACTGAGGATCCAAGGGGCTGCATGGATCCCCCAGGGAACCAGACCCGAGGCTCACTGAGCGCTTCAATGCCTTACACAGGTGGTGTTTACAATTAGCTCCATGAAGCTCATGCTGTGATTTGTCCCAATTTACAGACAAGGGAATTATGGCTCAGAGAGGCAGGGCAATTGGCCCAGGACAGCAGAGCCAGGTTACCTGAAATTCATACGACTTCAAGGCCTGCACCCTTAACCCAGACCACCCACCGCCCTAGAACACTCTGTCCTGACCCCCAGGACAAGGCAGTTGCCTGGTGCCTGCTATCTGTGAGCTTCCGGAGGGCGGGAAGCAGGGCTGGAACTAAGCTGGTTAAACGCCAGGGAAGTGAGTTGCAACCAGAGCGCAGAGGGCAGGGGGCGTTTCATGAGGTGCCGCCGGGGGCGTTTGCCAGCTCTGGGTCTACCTCCAGGAAGCCACCGAGCCTCTCTCAGCCTGTCATCTCTGTCTATAAGATGGAGATGAAGGTAGTTCTCTCTCTATGAGCTAGAAGTGAGGGTTCCCCTCACAAGCACGAGAAACTGTTCGGATCACTGGTTTCACCCAGCCCTGCTCCAGCATTTGACAGAATGTGACCCACTATCCCAGAAACAAAGTGTGAGCTTCTAGACCTTCAGCTTATGCCCAGTCCTGACATTCAGGAGACGCCGGAAATCTGCTTTCAAGAATCAAAAGTAACTGTGCGGAAGGAGACAGCAGTGGTTTATCTCATAGAACCCCAGCCCCTGGCCTGTGCACCGACCCAGCCTCACACTCAGACCTCTCCCCTGACTCAGCCCAGGGCAGCCCTAGCAAGTCAGGGCCAGGAGCGTTACTACAGGCGATACGGGGGTTGGGGCTGCTGGATGAATGACACCACAAATCTGGGCACGGTGGGCCGGGGAAGGCAGAGGTCCTTCTGTAGCTCTAGATGACAAAAAGAGCAAGTCATGGCACAGTACAGACACTCTCACAGGGACAGAGGGTTGAGCGGCTCCTTGGCTCACTCACTGATTCACTTCTAGGCTGCCTTGCACTGCTCTGTAGGTTACACAGCTCGGGTGGGTACTGCCACTCATCCCGTAGTTTACATGAGTGACACCACGTAGAGCTGGGCAGTGCACAGTCTGTGCATCTCTACCTGGTTCCCTGGTTACTCACTCGCTCATTCACTATCACTCATCCAGTCGGTCGGTGTATGTCGCTGGCTGCTCTGAGCCTGGCCCTGTGCTGGGTGGTGCTGGAACAATGAGATGAGTTGGACCCTGTCCCTGAACCCTCCAAAAGCTCCCATCCTGGTGGGGGAAAGGGTGCAGGAGCACTTGGATTCCACCAGCACGGGCGGGTCTAGCAGAGGTTTGGGCTTTGTGGGTGACTCAGAGCCCACAATGGAAGGCTCTAGCTGTGTGACAGGTTCGCCTCAAGGCGACCCAAGCAGGATGAAGCCCAACGCGTCAGAGACTTAGACGCCCTCGATACATAGGCTTTCAGAAGAAACCCAAAGACTGGCCTGTTCCTTCCCTCACAGGCATTCCCAAGAGCCCCTTGCCCTCTGCTACATTCTCTTATCCAGTAGGTCGCTGACTCCGCCTTCTTGCCACCTGGGAACGGTGTGTGCTTAGCACAAACACAACCCCTCTCGAGAGTGGCAGGCGCAGCCTCAGGGAGAGCTGATGTTGTAGGATGGATAGGGCACGTCACTGTTTCTAACCCCTGGATTACATGTTGCTGGTCACTCCAGAGGAACAGGCTCTCACCAAGGATCCCTCCCGTCAGCCACAGTGCTACAGACCCGGGAGAGTCCAAGAGTGGCTACAGGCACAATGGGAAGTCTCAGCTGCAATAACGATGACTTGCTTGCGAAGGTGTCTAGTTCTGAGTTTGCAAAGAGGTCCTGAGAGATGGCAGGGCCGTATCGACATGTTCAAAGGGCGGGTTCTCTCTCTGATAGTTCCTGTTTCCCCAGACCCCTCAGAGAATATTCTGAATTCAATGTCCAGGGTCTCAGAGAAGGGAGGTTCCTCAGAAAATGGACAAAGAACCTGAGTTTCACAAGTCCAGGCCCCAAGAGGACACGGAAAATCTGCACACACAGGAAAGCTCCCTGGTCGAGAGAGAGGAAGGAGGCAGGAAAGAGAAGTTTTGGGGTCCCTAAGGAAGGGGAGGCCGCAGAGCCCGGAGATATTTGGGAGTCTACGAGTACAGAGGAAAGGGGCCAAGGGAAGCAGCCAGGCCACCCAAGAGGAAAGCTGGGTCCAGGTGGGTGACTGCGAGACAGCCACGCCTCACAGCTGCGCCCCTGAGCTCCTGCGGTGCTGAAAGGCGTGGCGGGCAGCAGAGGAATTTTCATGTGCCCAAGAGCAGCGGCATCTAGGGAGAGGGCCAGAAGTCCTCCCTCCCCACCAACGTCCAGTCCCATGTAGCCTGGGCAGGGCAGAGCAGTGAGCAGAGAAAGGCAAGGAACCAGAGGCCTTGGCAGTAAGAAATGTAAACAGCTCCATGGTTGCCAAGTGTGGGGAGATTGGCAAATCCTGGAGAGATGGGCACCTGCCAAAGCTGACAGCAAGTTAAGGCTGGCTCTAGGAAAAGGTCGATGAGGAATAACTGGACTGTGATAAAAATCCCCACCACAGGAACGATGGGGGCTTAGGATGTCTCTGTCTTGGGAGAAGACTGGCTGGCAGTTCCCCCAGTAACCTGGGCTGGCCTCTGGAATTTGGAGGGGTTGTGGGCGAAAACCTCCTAGAGGTCAATTTTCCACCATGCAGCCCAAACCGTGGGGGGACCCCCAGGATGAGTTCATTACTTGACTCAAGGTCTGTTTAAAAAATATGAACCCCAAGCCCAACATTGAAGGAAGAATATCCCAAACAGGCATCTGCCAAGAGTTCTCTCGGCTAGAGGGTAGAACTGCTGGGAACTTTGGTCTTGTGGTCTCCCGCCCCTTGATATGTATATAAGTCACACCTAAGATAAGCTAAGGCTGGGAAACACTTTCCCAAGAAAGAGCTGAATCCTCCTACCCCAAGCCCAGAATTTTCCCACCTGTGTGTGAGCACAGTGCCTGGCACATGGTAGATACTGAGGACAAAATGAGCAGATGCCGTCTTCCTCGGGACCTTGAGGAAAGCTGGGCAGGCCTCAGCTTACTCCTCAGACCTGTCCAGGCGAGGGAGAGCCTCTCCTCCAGCCACCGGGGCCCCTCGCTCGCCTCCCAGGACTTTTTACAGGTGCCTCTTACTCTACAGTCTGCAGGCACTCACATCCATTATCCCGTTAGTTCCTCAGGGCAATGTTAGGTGGCACCTGACAGGGCGTGCAATGACCCCCATTGCGAAGCCAGGTAGCCCACGCTCCTTCTGATGCCGAAAGTCAGGACACTGGCTCCTCCCTCCACTCCATATGGCCTCTCCCAACCCCTACCCCCACCCGCACCCCCAGGTTTCTAAGCTCAGCTGGAGAGCAAACAGCCCAAAACACCTTTCCCACTCATTTGCTCTGGTGACCTAAAGTCTTCCCCACTGGCCTCACTCCTGGAGGTCTAAGGAAACACACCATTTAAGAAGTGTTTTTCAAAATTTTCAACGCTAGTGATCCACTTCCTCAAATAAAAGCTCACAAACGAACCTGATACATAAAACAGATGACAAGAGAGAGGCTCTGGTTAGAAGGAGTCTGGGACTGCAGTTCTGGCCCCTCTAGAACCACGCTACAACCCCCAAAGTGAGGACCTCTAAGGAACCTCTGTGCTCCATGGAGTTCAGGCACTGAATTCCCCAGGAGGGGGCCCTAGCGTGTGAGCCGCCAAGGAGCAAATAAACAAACAGGACGACATCAAATTAAAGAGCTTCTGCACAGCTAAAGAAACCATCCTCAAAATGAAAAAGAAACTGCATGGGATAGCATATTTGCCAATGATACATCAGATGAGGGTTTAATCTCCAAAATATATAAGGAGCTTATATGACTCAACACCAGGAAGGCAAACAATCCAATAAAAAAATGGGCAAAGGACCTGAATAGACACTTCTCCAAGGAGGACATACAGTTGGCCCATAGACATATGAAAAGATGCTCAATATCACTAAACATCAGAGAGATGCAAATTAAAACCATAATGAGGTATCATCTCACACCAGCCAAAATGCTTACCATAATATATCAATAAACAAGTGCTGGTGAGGATGTGGAGAAAGGGGAACCCTAGTGCATGGTTGGTGGGAATGCAGATTGGTGTAGCCACTGTGGAAAACAGTTTGGAATTTCCTCAAAATTTAAAAATGGACCTGCCTTTTGACCCAGCAATTCCACCTCTGGGAATATCCCCTCAGAACACTGAAACATCAATTCAAAAGAACTTACGAACCCGTATGTTCA
>PVJD01007549.1:0-82982 GCA_004026545.1 Mormoops blainvillei
GTCCCTTTAAAATTTCATATAATAAGGGCTTGGTGATTATGAACACCTTTAACTTTACTACCTGGGAAGCACTTTATCTGCCCTTCCAATCTAAATGATAGCTTTGCAGGATAGAGTATTCTTGGATATAGGTAGTTGTCTTTCATCACTTTGAATACTTCTTTCTAGCCACTTCTTGCCTGTAAGTGTTCTTTGGAGAAATCAGCTGATAGTCTTATGGGAACTGCTTTGTAGGTAACTGTGTCCTTTCTTTTTGCTGCTTTTAAGATTCTCTCCTTATCTTTCTAATGTAAACTTGGGTAATGTAATTATGATGTGCCTTAGTGTGTGCTTCCTTGGGTCCAACTTCTTTGAGACTCAGCTTCCTGGACTTCCTGGCAGTCTATTTCCTTTGCCAGATTGGGGAAGTTCTTCGCTATTTGTTCAAATAAATTCTCAATTTCTTACTCTTCCTCTTCTCCTTCTGGAACCCCTATAATTCAGATGTTGGAGCATTTAAAGTTGTCCCAGAGATTCCTCAACCTCTCCTTATTTTTTTGAATTCTTATTTCTTCATTCTGTTCTGATTGAATGTTTCTTTCTTCCTTCTGCTCCAAGTCATTGATTTGAGTCCCAGTTTCCTTCCCTTCACTGTTGTTTCCCTGTGTATTTTTCTTTATTTCACTTTACATAGCCTTCCCTTTTTTCCTCCATTTTGTGACCATACTCAACCATTCCTGCGAACACCCTGATTACCAGTCATTTGGACTCTGCATCTGTTAGGTTGGCTATCTCTTCATCACTTAGCTCTGGTTTTGGAGCTTTGATCTGTTCTTTTATTTGGGCCATATATAAAATTTTTGTCTCAGTGCACCTGTTACAGTGTGAGGGGCAGAGCCTTAGGTGTTCACCAGGGAGGGGCAACCCACATCACTGCCTTATGATGCTGTATGTGGGGTAGGGGTCAGAGAGGGAACAATGCTCCTTGCTTGGCTCTTGGCCAGCATTCAGTCACTTCAATTAAGCCCTTCTGGTGCTGATTCCTGGGTGGGTGTGTTTGTGTATGTTTTAGGACCCTGTGGATCTGTCAAATGAATTCTCCTGTGAGACTGGCAGTTTCTCCCACTTCTGCAACCCCCACAGGTTTTTACCAGTAGAGGTTTTGTGTCTTTCTTTTCCTGTGCCAGAGACCTGGGTTGCATGGTCTGTCTCTCTCCCCAGTTTATGCACATGCAAATGTGGGACCACCTGGTCTGCCCACCACTGCCTTGCCTGCTGTGGTCTGCCAGATGCAGCCTTGCCACGTGTCCGCTCCACCCCAGCTGTCTGTCTCTGCCCCTCTTACCTGTCTGGATGAATGTTTCTTTTTTAACTCCTTGGTGGTTGGATTTCCATACAGTTCGATTTTCTGGCAGTTCTGTTTATTTTTTGTTTTTAAATCTGTTGTCCTTTTAGTTGTGCAAGGAGACAAAGTGTATCTACATATGCTTCCATCTTGGCTGGACTCTCCTTTTTAAGGAAAGCTGAATAATATTTCATCGTATTTATAAACATGTTTGTTTACCCATTTACCTGTCAATAAACACTTGGGTCGATTCCACCTTTTGGCCATTGTGAATAATGTTTGTAGAAAATGGGTGTAAAATTATCTCTTATATAGAGCTAAAATTCCTTTATTCTTAACAGGTCATATCAGAATATCCCATGAGCTTTCATTTGCCTCCTTTCCCATTTGGAATAAGTACTCCGAAGACCAGAAACTCAAGTTGTCAGCCCAGAAGTCAGTCTCTTCATATTTAATGGAATAATCACTATATTTGATCTACTCAAAGTTTCCATAGATTTTGAGATATATCATAATTTACACACTAGCAGAAAAATAATTAAGAACTGCGAATTCATTGTGAGATGGTGTCAATAATAGGCTCCACCCAGTTTGTAAATGTGAGATGTGAGAAAGAAAGTATCTCAGAATAAATAAAGTACAAATGGTTCCTGACTTTAATTGTTTTTATTTTATAATGTTGTGGAAACAATACACATTCAGTAGAAACAGTACTTGAATTTAGATTTTTTCCTGGGCTAGAATTATGCAGTATGATACTCTCTCCTGATGCTGGGCAGAGGCAGCAAGCCTAGCTCCAGGTCAGCCAAAGGATCATGAGGATAAACAACCAATATTCCACAGTGTATTTATTGTGTTAGATGATTTTGCTCAAGTGTAGGCTAATATAAATGTCCTGAACATGTTTAAAGTTGGCTAGGCTTAGCTGTGATATTCAGTAGGTTCGTTGTTTGATTGCATTTTTGACAAACACATTTTCAGTTTACAATGGACTTTTCTGTATGTAACCCCATTGTAGGCCAAGGAGTATCTATATTCTATTTAATAGTGACAACCCTTTGGCTTACTGTTTAAAAACATTTTTTTCTGCCTGTGCTGAAATATCATTTGTCAAAGTAAGCTAATTATAATTATGCTTGAATAACTGTGTTTGCAGAGGTGGTGATCACTTTTAATGTAATTTCTCTTTCTTTGCCTGAATGGCTTTCTAACTTTCAAAGGCCATTTATGATACTTCTTCCTCCAGGAAACTCCCCCTACTGCTACAATGGAAGTAAGCCTCTCTTGTCTACTATCAGGCAAAATGTCCACTTTACTTTGTACTCTCATTGTTACAGTTATTTTTGTTTTTCATTCTTTTCTAATTGTAAGTTCCTGGAGAGAAGGCTTGCCTTAGATGGATTCCTGGCAGGATCTTTATTTTGCATATATTTGCTCAGCAAAAATTATCTGAGTTGATATAACTGGATTTTAATGGTCTTTCCTCAAAATCATCTTTTTCCTTTTATTCCTTTTAGTTGGTATTTTAGATTTTTCTCTTATTAAAATATTTATCACATGGCAAAAAAATTATTATGTTCTAATTGTTTCTTCCCTAAACCACTCTGAATCCACTTGTGCCCATTCTGTAACTAGATTTTACCTACAAAGTTTCATCAAAATAGGGCCCTGCTCCTAATTTTTTAGTGAGAATGAATGAGAAGCAAGGTGTGTGAGAGATAATAGTTCAAAAGGGTTGTTAAATATTAGTAAAAATCAAGAGAGCTTTTCTTGCCTTCAGGGACTTTGATATTTGTCATGCATCAATTCAGTTTAATGTTTGATTTACATTTATCTTTATTCGTTTTTTTGCTTATCCATAAATTTCTAGAAATACCATTAAAAAAATCCAAATTAATTTGATTAAAACAGCAGCAGGAAAGAGGTGGAAAGGATGTGAGTATATTTTTTATAGGACTTAAAGGAAGTCACAACAAAGAGAACTGTTGGAGAAGCTAGGGGTACTTGAAACAGTGCTTTTCCGCTTGGAAATTTTAGGACAATATCAACATTAGGACTTGGGAAGGGTAGAAAATGTCTAAAAATATAGTTTCTCCTCTCTCCATTAGAATAGTAGGTTACTTCTCCAGAATGCATTAAATTACAGATTATCGTATAGAGTAGGCATGTTTTTTATGCTTGACTATACCCTCACCTACAGTCTAGGGTGCTAATTAATCTGTATTTCTTGGAGTGTGGAATGTGAGTCACCACCAGCAGTAGTACTTATGAGCTTGTTAGCAAAAGAAATTTTCAGACCCCACACAATTAAATTAAAAAAAAAATACAAACATGGAAACTAGAAATTGGTATTTTAACAAACCTTTCAGATTATTCTGATATACATTTAAGCTGGCATAACCTCTTGTCTAAAGATTTCTCAACCTTTGCACTATTGGCATTTTGGGCCAGATAATTATTTGTTATGGAAGGTTGTCCTGTGTACTATAGAATTTTTAGTAACATCTCTACTTGCCAGATTCCAGTATTACCTTCCCAGTTTTGACAATCAAATGTGCGTTCAAATACTGCCAAATGTGCTGAAGGGGGCAAACTGACACTAGATGAGAGCTGACTTAGTTGAAATAATTGCTTCACAATGTGTGTGTGTGACCTAATTTGGTTCATTCCAGTTGAGGGCTACAGATTATATTTGGTGGCCAACTGAAGACTACAGAGCATATTTGGTGACTGAGAAAGGAAGGGCTCTTTCTTTGTCTGGATTGTATGCCATTTTCAAAGCTGAAAATTGTGAAAGAACTTTGTTCCATGGGCAAAGGTGACCAAGAAATAAAGCTAAAAAATGAAATAGAATGATGAAATTGACAGAGTCAAAGGTCAAATCAAACTGTACCTGGAAAATGGCTTATCTCTGGATATTTCAGTTATATAAACCCAAGTTTCATGTTTCCTTTTAAACCAATTGAGTTAAAACTTTCAGTTTCTGGAAAATTCTGATATTTCCCTGCCATCTGATGTTTTGCAAATGGTCTTTTCATATTCTTGTCATTTCCTCTGCTTTCTTTGCTTTTCTTACTCTCCTTCCACTCCCAAATTATCATATCTCAAAGGTGGTTTCTTGAACTTAATGATTTTCCTCTAAGTGTTCTCACCTCGGAAAACATTAATTTATCCATGATTTTAACTATGACCTCTGGATCAATGAGTTTTAGAAATAGAATTTCAGTTTCAAAACACAAGGGCTTTACAACTTTCTAATTTTTCTGTGAGAGTATTTGTGCATGTGTATGTTCCTGTAATTTCTGCTAATATATAAAATATGTTAAAATATTTAGACCTTGCTCCCAGTATCCATATAAAAATTAACGTATTAAGTTTAATATTTTATCTCTAGATCCCCTTAGATATTCTATACATACTTTTATGACATCTTTAAATATGGGAAATAAAATTTTTGGAAATCCATTGCATTTTCTTGCCCAGTTGCACTGGCTATCAATTCTAGTATGCTGATGAGTAGAACTGATAGCTGGCATTCTCATCTTTTTAAGTATATCAAATAAGAATCATTCAGGAGTTAACATTAGTTATTATAATTGCTGTTAAGTGTTTTGTGCATATTTTTTATCAGATTAAGGTTTTCTTTTAAATTTGCTAAATGTTTTTATCATTATTATTGTTACTATGAATAGATGTTGAATTTTATTAGGTTCTTATTCTGCATCTCTTGAGATAACAAAATGTTTTATACTTTCCCCTAATGTTATGAATTACATTTATTGATTATAAAATGGTAAAATAAAATTGTGTTTCTGTAATATACCTGTCTTGTTCATAATGAATGTACATGGATTCAGTTTACTAATATTTTATTTATTAGCCACCCATATGTCCTCTTTGGAGAAATGCCTATTCATATCCTTTACCCATTTTTCAACTGTAATTTTTAATCTTTGTATTGTAATAGTTTACTTAATTTTAGTGAAATTGCTGTGCATTTAAGCTTGAATAGATCCTGTTATTGCTGTTTTATGTCCCTTTGATATTGTTTCTTCTCCCTGACTTTCTGTCTGCATTTTGGATTAAGTATTTTCAGTTATACCATTTTTATCATTTATTAGCTTATTGATTACTAGTCTTTTACTAGCCTTTTATTGGTTATACTGGAAACATTTACATTAATCCTAAGCTTATTAAATTTTAATACAAATTAGTATTTTACCACTTCATGTTAGTGCAATGATTCTAGGATACTCTAAAAAAATGATATAAATGTAGCTATATTAAAATCAAGCAAGGCCTGCCATCCCAGAGCAACTGCCTTGTATTTCTTATGCCTCAAACCTTAGAATGTTATAACATGGCAAAATAACCTTTGGTTTAGACCTAAATCAATATTGTGTTACAAAGAATTTTTTCAAGAACAACAAGAAAGCAGACATTTTGACTAAAGGACTGATGGCTTCTGCATTAAAAATTAAAAACTTCATTTAAAATTAACATCACTATGGTAGCTTATTTGTACCAATAAAAATGCTTTCCTTCTATTGATGTAAATGCCCCCCCCCTTTTAAATAAATACCCCATTACTTTGTCTCTTAATCAAAACATTATTTGGGCTTCTGTCTGAATCAGTAATTTCCTAATATCTGATCATTTTTATCTGAAATAAATGCTAGTTATCTCTCATTTTGAAAAACCTATTATTTTTAGGTTTACAACTTTAATTCTGTTCATATTTTCCTGACTTACATGCTGTCATTGCCATATATTTTATTTTACATAATAAATTTAACATTTAAAATAATTAAAGTTAAATGTATCTAGCACAATAAATACTTATTTTGATTTATTTAGTCCTTCTATTGCTGAACTTTGCTCTTAGGGTTGGGGCCTAGTAATGTCAGTTGACCTTAATCAAATCAATTATTCAATTCTTGATTTCAATTCCTATGATGGTTGTTCTACTTTTTTTCTATTTCTGATTTACTTTTACTCTCACCATATAAAGTTTTAGAATGTGAGGTTTTAAGGTTTCAACCTAAAGCCTGTGGTGTTTACCAGGGCTTCTCTTTCTATCTAGGTCCCAAATTCCAACATTTGTTACAGCCTCATGATCCTGTTGATGGTTCTGCTCAGCATCAGGTACCAGTTGGGGAATTAGCAGATGCTTGTAAATGAAGGAAATGTGGTTTTGAATGTCAGCTTGGTTCTGCCTCTCAGCTCTTCTTATCTTTCCTGGATTAAAGCCCTCTAATTCCTCAATGTCTTAACAGTTTTCAGATGTCTTCACATGGATAAAATTTTTTGAAATCTATTTTACTAACTGTTCTCAGCAGGATATTTTTTTCTAAATAATCTAATTTATCATTGTTAGAATTAAAATTTTATAATTTAAAAGTCAGTAAAATTTGCCAAGTTCATGGGCTTTCAAGTTCAAAAGTTTATTCATTAATTAAGGATGCAGATGGAAACATTAACCCATAATATTAGTTAATATAGGCATCATTACAAGGGAGACATTTGTTTCCTTAAGTTACATAGATTAAATGTCATGATGATAATGGTAGTGGTGGTGGTTCTAAAGTTATTAGAAGCTAGTAATTTTTTTAACGTTTCTTGCATGCTTTTTTAACATACTCTTCATTTAATTCTCTTAATAGCACCATAAGAAAAGTGATATAATTGTTCTCATTTCACAGATATGGGTGCCAAACCACAGAACTGCAGAATTTGTTTAAGTTATCTCAACATAGAACCAGATAGTCTAAAAATACTCTTGTTTCAATTAGCATTTTTTGTGACTTTTGTGGATAAAGAAATTAGAATATTTTTGTATAGTATTAGAACAGGGGAAGAGATGACTTTAGAACTTGAAGGTAGGACTCAATGTGGAGAATAATTTTAAAAAATATTTATTTACTTATCTTTAGAGAGAGGGGAAGGGAGGCAGAAAGAGAGGAAGAGGAACATCAATGTGCAAGAGAAGCATTAATCAATTGCCTCTTCCCCCTCCCCCCCAACCAGGGACCTTACCTGCAACACAGGCATGTGCCCTGACCAGGAATGGAAACAGCGACCTTTTGGTTTGTGGGACAACACCCAACTCATTGAGACACACAAATAAGGACATGGAGTATTAATTTATAAAGAAAAGATAGGGAAATTGATAAGCAGAGACAGACAGAGACAATGACTAACAAGTCACTAACACAGTTAGTAGAAGAGGTGATAGTACCGTGATAACCTGGATATGAAATTTTGAACAGAAAATAAAGTTTAGTGAAAAAACTGGCAAAATCTTGAAAACTCTGTACCTTAGTAAATGACATTGTACCAATGTTTGTTTCTTAGTTTTGGCAAATTTACCAGAGTTATGTAAAATATTAACTTTAGGGGGATCCAGGTAAAAGTCATACAGAAACTCTATACTCATTATCCAACATTTTTTATTAGAATTGAAATTATTTCAAAATAAAGTATTTATTTAAAAAATTTATAGTAAAATCTAAGAAAAGGCCAAGGTTTTTAAAGTACTGATAAACTGATAAGATCAGCTACACAAGTGCGTGCCTCATAAAATAACACTTTTTGGAGGGCATGCAATGTATGATATAAACTAGGAACAAATGAAAAAAAATTGGAATATGAACAATAGAAATAAAATTTAATTACAAATAGATGGTCAGTTTGACTTAAAATGAAAAATTTGAAGACTGAAATTTAGTATAAAATCTATTATTCAAATATTTTGTCACTGGAGAACTTCATTAAACTACTGAAAAATTCAACTATCTTGGCTGGAGATGATCATTAAAGTGATATTTAGATTAATAAAAAAAGTCCTTAGTCCTTATTCAATGATCACTACATCTGTTATACTTCAGTAATAGTGAAAAGAATAAAGAAACAGTAATCTTTAACCATAGAATATAAGATATGGACTGGGCAGCTGGATGAAGAAGGATAGAGTGCTTTGGTGATAAATTCTCCAGACTTTCTAAATGAAGCACTGAAGTCACCATGCAAGTGTGTCAAGAGTTCCAGCTTGAGATAAACAGTGTCTGTCTTCAAGATTCAAATATGAAGGGTAGGTCAGCCCGATTTGAGGACTGGACATTTGAATCATAGAAAGCCATAAGGATGTAAATAAAAACGGGAATTATTATTTTCAGTATCGATATGAAGACTCTTCTTTCCAAATTTAATTAAACTAGATTAATTCAATAAAATTAAATACTCTACTGGACAGCACAGAATAGAACATTTCTATAGTAGTTCCGTTAGCACTATTCTAAGGTGTGGATAGTATAACTTAAAACTCCTTAAACTATATAAAAAAATAACTAAAAGTCTGGAGAAAGATAGGATTTCTATTTAAACTGAGCACTTTCAGGACCTCAGAGCTTATGTAATACTTTGAAGCATGTAGACCCAGCTTATATCAATAGCTATTACTGTAATGATACATGATGGGTGATGACTGAGTGCACAGGAGATAGGGCTAGGAACTTCTGCACAGGTTTTCAAAAGTGAGAGCTAAATGGACTCAGTGGTGTGTTTACAAAAGAATCACAATTATTTAAAGTTTTGAGGCAACTGAAGGTAATGCAATTAAGAGGTAAAGGCAATGATTAGAGCAATGTGGATTGACAATATAAAAGAGATCTTTTTTGTATCCTTTACTATGGTTATCTGGACATCATTGGCTTCATAATTTCATATGAATAAAGTTGTTATCTAAAGGGAAATCATTCTGAAAAAGAATGAGGCTTGTTCTGACACATGTGGCTCAGTGAGTTGGGCATCCTGCAAAGCAAAAGGTTACCACTTTGATTCCCAGTCAGGGCATATGCTTAAGTTGCAAGTACTATTCCCAAGTTTGGTTGTGTAAGAGAGGCAACTGATAGATGTTTCTCCCTCATACCGATGTTTCTCTCCTTCTCTTTTTTCCTCCCTTTCCCTTAAATAAATAAATAAATAAATAAATAAATAAAACCTCTGAAAGAAAATGACATAAAGCTTTAAAATTTGATTTGGAAGGAAAAAAATATCTGGAATAAATAAACCTCCTAAAAATTAACCATAGGAAGAAGTTGGCTGTGAGGGCAGAGTTGGAAGAGTAATCGCTGAGTGCATGAATAAGACTTAGAAAAGGTCCAATTGTGTGATTATATTGAACAGTCTTGCATGCCCCCTCTTTAAGACCTATGATGAAAGAACAACACATTTACATTGAAAGGTGAAATTTTATTATACAAAATTTTAGTTGGCAATTGAATGTTTACAGGTATAATTCTTTTTTTAATTCTATTTTTTATTGTTCAAGTACGGTTGTCCCCATTTTCCCACCCACCCCAACCTCCCACTGTCAATCCTACCCCCCTTGAGCTTTGTTCATGTGTTCTGTGTACATATTCCTTGATAACCCTTCCCACTTTTCTCTGATTATCCTGCTCTCCCCTCCCCTCTGGTTACTGTCAGTTTGTTCATTTCAATGTCTCTGGTTATAATTTGCTTGATTGTTTGTCCTGTCGATTAGGTTCCAATTATAAGTGAAATCAATAGTATTTGTCTTTCACCACATGCCTTATTTCACTTAACATAATGCTCCCCAGATCCATCCATGCTGTCTTGAAGGATATGAGCTCCTTCCTTAGTTCTGTTGAGTAGTATTCCAATGTGTACATGTACCATAGTTTTTTGATCCAATTATTTACCAATGGACACTTAGACTGCTTCCAACACTTGGCTATAGTAAATTGTGCTGCTATGAACATTGAGGTGTATATGTTATTTTGAATTTGTGTTTTTGGATTTTTAGGGTATAATCCCAACAATGGAATTGCTGGGTCAAAAGGCAGTTCCATTTTTAGTTTTTTGAGGAAATTCCAAATTGTTTTCCACAGCGGCTGCACCAGTCTGCCTTTCCACCAACAGCGTACCAGGGTTCCCTTTCCTCTGCATCCTGGCCAGCACTTGTTTGTTGATTTGGTTATGATGGCCATTCTGTCTGGTGTGAAGTGGTATCTCATTGTATTTTTAATTTGCATCTCTCTCATGGCTAGTGATGCTGAGGATCCTTCATATGCCTCTGGGCCCTCTGTATGTCCTCCTTGGAGAAGTGTGTGTTCAGGTCCTTGCCCATATCTTAATTGGGTAGTTTGTGTTCTTGGAGTGGAGTCATGTGAGTCCTTATATTTATATTTTGGAGATCAAACCCTTGTCTGAGGTATCATTGATGAATATATTTTCCCATACGGTTGGTTCTCTTTTCCTTTTGCTGATGTTTTCTTTAGCTGTGCAGAAGCTTTAAGTTTGACATAGTCCCATTTACTTATTCTTTCCTTTATGTCCCTTGCTCTAGGGGACATAGCAATGAAAATATTGCTGCATGGAATATTTGAAATTTTCCTGCCTATGTTCTCCTCTACAGGACTTGCATGGTGTCATGACTTATATTTAAGTCTTTTATCCACCTCGAGTTTATTTTTCTCTATGGTGTGTGTTGGTGGTCGAGTTTCATTTTTGTGCATGTAGCTGTCCAGAACTCCCAACACCATTTGTTGAAGAGGTTATTTTTACTCCATTTTATGCTTCTTCCACCTTTGCCAAATATTAATTGGCCATAGAGACATGAGTTTATTTCCGGACTCTCTATTCTATTCCATTGATCTCTGTGTCTGCTCTTATGCCAGTACCAGATTATTTTGATTAGAGTGACTTTGTAATATAGTTTAATATCAGGTATTGTGATTCCCCCTACTTTGTTCTTCTTTCTCAAAATTGTTGCAGCTATCCGGGGTTGTTTATGGTTCCACATAAATTTTTGAAATATCTGTTTTATATCTGTGAAATATATCACTAGTATTTTAATAAGGATGCATTGAATCTATAGATTGCTTTGGGTAGTATGGACATTTTGATGATGTTAATTCTTACAATCCATGAACATGGTATAGGCTTCCATTTATTTATGTCTTCCTTAATTTCTTTCTTCAGTGTTTGTGTAGTTTTCTGAGTACAGATCCTTTACCTCTTTGGTTAGGTTTATTCCTAGGTACTTTATTTTTCTTGTAACTATAGCAAAAGGGTTTTTCCCCCTGATTTCTGATTCTGATATTTCATTGTTGGTTTAAAAAAAGCCCTTCAATTTCTGAATATTGACTTTGTATTGCGCTATTTTGCCAAATTCACTTATTAGGTTAAGTACTTTTTTTGTGGAGTTTATGGCATTTTCTATGTACACTAATATGTCATCTGTAAACAATGACAGTTTTACTTCCTCCTTTCCAATTTGGGTGCCTTTTATTTCTTTTTCTGGTCTTATCACTTTGGCTAGGACTTGCGTACTATGTTGAATTTAAATGGTGAAAGTGGACATCCTTGTCTTGTTTCTGATTTTAGTGGAAAAGCTTTTAGTTTTTGCCCATTGAATATGATGTGGGCTGTATATTTCTTGTATAGCGCCTTTATTATGTTGAGGTATGCTCCCTCTGCTCCTACTTTGTTGAGTGTTCTTATCATAAATGGGGGTTATATGTTACCTAATGCTTTTTCCTCATCTGTTGATATGATCATGTGATTTTTGTCTTTTGTTTATGTGTTATTACGTTTATTGATTTGTGAATATTGTGCCATCCTTCCATACCCGGGATGAATCCCACTTGATCTTTTTAATGTATTGATGTATGTGGTTTGCCAGTATTTTGTGGAGGATTTTAGTGTCTATGTTTATCAGCGATATTGACCTGTAGTTTTCTTTCTTTGTTGTGTCTTTATCTGGCTTTGGGAATAGGATGATGCTAGCCTCATAAAAACAATTTGGGAGTTTTCCCTCTTCTTGGATTTTGGAATAGCCTGAGAAGGATAGGGGTTAGCTCTTCATTAAATATTTTGTGAAACCCTCCTGTGAAACTGTCCAGTCCAGGGTTTTTGTGTGCAAGGAGTTTTTTGATTACTGCTTCAATTTCACCAGCTGTTATTGATCTGTTCAGGCTTTCTGCTTCTTCTTCATTCAGGTTTGGATGATTGTATTTTCCTAGGAATGTGTCCATTTACCAAGGTGTTCAAATTTCTTGGTATATAGTTGTTTGTAGTAATTTCTTACAATTTTTTGTATTTCTGTGGTATCAGTTGTAATCTCTCCTTTTTCATTTCTGATTTTATTTGTGTCCCATAAAATGTTAATAGATATAATTTTTGATGTTGTTTTAACTCCTGTTAACACTTTATTAAATTGGCATTGTTTATTCTAATATCATTAAAGTTGTAAATCAGGCTTCCTTGAAGAAAATACAGGAAGGTCATCAGATGATTTCAAAGTTTTCAATAATCGAACATTCTCTTACATTTATTCATATTTATTAAAAATATGTTTTGAAATCAATTTTGTGTGATTTCCCCCTCCTCATTTTCTTACTTAGAAAATTCAGTTTGTCTAAAGCACATCTCATAATAGGTTTCCAGTGAATTTTTCACTTTTGGCAGGAAGGTTAACAAAAGAGGATCTGTGAGTATGACTACAGGACATCCCCTGGAAAAAACACAAGAGGGGGAGTTTCTTCTTAAGAGACATCTAGCCACAAACAGCAAGTATTTTTAGTCAAAAATGGTGGTTAAGAACTAATAAAATTTGGTCAAGCTAGGAAGAAAATTACAGAGTATAATACCATATCATATGCTAAACATTAAAATTAATGTTACATATTTTTTCTTTGAATTGTGTCTTCTGCATGATTTTAATTTAAAAAAATTCACTAATAATTTTGTTATTTTATTGGGGTGTTATGAGAAATTTATTTCTGCTCTCCCCAGTTCATTTCTGTGACTTGTGAATTTGTTAACCACAAAACTGAAAAATAATGTGTGGTTATTTTTACCTGTGTAACAGTGTAATTTCTTGTGAAGTAATGTAATTATTTTATTCTCTATTTTTTTCTTTATTTAGTGAATGATTCTAAACTTCATCAATTAGTAAAGTTACTCGTGACATTGATGTTTGGCATATGTAATTTCAATCTTTTGACTATTAAGTTTTTTGTAGGTTATTATATATTCTTTTCAGTACCTGCCCTTGTCTGTGGTCCATAGTGGTGTTATAAAACCAAAGTAGACTTACAGAACAATTAGTAGCTTTAAATGCATTTGTAGAGAAGAATAAATATTGAAAATAAATAATCTGAAATTCACTCCAGAAGCAAGTAACACAACCATAAAATAAATCCAAAAGTGTAGAAGAAAGGAAATAAATATGAAGGCTTTATTATTAAAATAGAACTTAAGACAAACCATGTAATAGAAATGATCAAATTAGCCACAAACTGTTTTTTGGAAAAATTACTAAAATATAAATGTAAATTCTAGCAGAATTGGTAAAAACAATAATATACAAATAAACAACGTTTGGATTTAAAAAGTGGGTGTTAATGGGTATGGTAAAAGTGTAAAAATTAGGGTAAACTTCATTTCAAGTCTTTTGAGGTCAAAATGAGATGGTAGATTTTACTGAAAATTATAAATGATTATAATAAGACTCAAAGAAAAAAATACCTAAGTATGCCAGTTACCATAAAAATTAAACCTATTGGGAAAGTTATAACATATTTGCTATATGTAACGCACACCTCCTTGCCCAAATTTTTGAGGGAAAAGTAAGGATGCACATAGTATTAGTAATTAGTAATTAATTACTAATAACACATAGTATTAGTAATTAATGTATGTATATAAATGTTTTTAATTCTTTTATTTATGCTTATAAGTTGAAAGTGTAACTCTAGAAAGTAATAATGATATCTGTATGCAAAATAATACCTTGGAATATGATGATTGGTTTTGTTTCTAAATATAAGTAAAAAATTGAATTAAAAAATTGAAAGATTTTTTTCCTGAAAGTTTGGGCCAAAAATGTGGGTGTACATTTTTCGTGTCAAAATATGACAACTACCTAAAAGATCCTAAGCTCTGTGATGGGTAATTTCTGGATATAGAGACAGAATACAACTGAAGTCATTTCATGTAGTTAGGATATCACAACAGAAAAATGCAACGACCTGATAAAAAACTTGAAACAGGACTCATGGGCATGGACAAAGGGGGAGTACTGACAATGGGAGCAGTGGGAAATGGGGCAGAAGAAAGCAATGGAGAAAAAGGTGACACAGCTGTCACTGAACAACAATAAAAAACACTTGAAATAAAATAATTTCAAACAAATAAAAACAAAGTAAACAAATAAGCCAAACACCCAATAGCTGTTATTCAATTTCACTTATGGAAGGAGATAAATTTAAATGTACATGCAGAGTTTTTGCCAGGAGTGTTAGAATCATTGAACATTAGAAAACCCATTGATATAGTTGTCTAAATTAACAGATTAAAGGAGAAGAAAATGAACAATGTGATCATCTCATTATATACCTGACAAAATCCTCAATACACTGATGAAGGAAACATCTTACTGATTTTGAGAGCTTCCTTAATATTGTTTAGTTTAGCTATAACCAAGGTATAAGGAAATATACTTGACAAACAAAAATACTAAACAAAAATTCAGATGGTTTAACATTAAAATTAGAAATAGGACAAGGGTGTCTATAATTGCCATTACCAAAGTGGTACAAAGTGGTATTAAAGTTGTAGTTTCTAACCCAGTGAGTAAATAAGAGTATAAAGAAAGATAAAATTGTCATTATTTGCATATGTGTGTGTTATGTACTGTAGAGTTGGCTTTGACTACTGGAGAGCCTATAAATGAGTGATGTTCAAAGTTGTATCCTTAACGACCCTGCTCAGCTCCTGTAGACTCATGCCTATGGATTCTTTTATGAAGTCAATTCATATCATACTTGGTCTTCTTTTTTTCCCCTATTGCTTTTTAATTTTCTCAGCATTGTCTTTTACAAAGAACCTTGCCTTCTCATGATGTACCCACAGTAGAAGATTCAGTTTTGTCATTTTTCAGGCTTAATTTGCCTGAGTGGTTCAGGCTTTGCTTTTTTTTTCTTTAGCTCTAGGGCAGTTCAGGATATTCTTAGAGCTCCCCTCCCAAACCATGTTTCAGTGAACCAAATTTTTTCCTGTTGGCTTTTTTAGTTATCCAACTTTCACTTCTGTATATAATAATTGGGAGTAAGAAAGTGGTCTTGAATGACACATCTTTGCTCTCGGTGATCTTTCCTAATCATTCTATTGCTGCCTTTTTTTAAAAAAGTTGTTCTTCAGTTATAGTTGTCCTGCCTTTTTCCCTATTGCTCTTCCCTGCTGCATCCCCCCCACTGCCACAGCCAATGCCCCCCATAATTTTTTAAGTCTTTATTGTATTTCTTACATTACCTTTTAGTCCACTTATACCTCCTCCCCCAGCAATCACCACACTGTTGTCCATGTCCATGATCTAAATTTTCTTTCTAGTCTGCAGGCATGTTGCTTATCCCATCCGGTGTTACACTCTCAGTCTAGTTGGGAAGTTAACCTTTTCCATGTGTTTGCCTTTGAGTTTGCTATTATTTTTGACAATATTTGCCCTGAATTTGTGTTTTTCCTTACTCCTCTCTAAATTGACTTAGCCAACACCAGCAGAAAAGCTTCTGATTTTCATGGCTTTCCCTGCCCTGGTAGAACTACACAGAGAACACTGGGGATAGAGAGGAGATTAGAGAAGCCCTGATTAGAACCACAGATGTGCATATACCGGGTTTAGTAGTTTTTCTAGAATAAACACTTGCCAATTTGTTATATGCCTTTGATCCATTTCCAGAATCTTAATACAGTCATCTTTGAAAAAAAAATGTTCAGCATCATGACTGTTTGGGGAAGAGGATTAGCTAGGTTCCTCATTTCAACATACTGGAAGTTCACTATACTAGAGAAATTAGAATGTCAGATTTGCAGCAGTACCTCTTGTTTTCATGGTATTAGGGTGCATTGTGAATATTCCCACTTAAGGACTTAGTGTCATGCACAGAACTAAAAAACTCCAACAAAAGCTGAGTTGGATGTTTGGAAGCCTTTTGGGTGGTATTGTAGCAAAGTGAAGTACTCAAGTTGCTTTAACTCACATCTGTGTAACATGGTGGGAGGTGGGAAAGAAAGATCCCATATTACCCGGAAGTTACCAAAGAGGCTGTTAGTCTGACAATATTGGGAGGCCATCACATAGAAACCTGGTATTTCAATGAACTGATGGACTGATAATGTGCTCTGACACATCCATTATAGAGTTTGAGATTTGCAGATGCTGCAGGTTACCAAGAGTGAATTAGGTCATTATCAGATAAACAACTTACTGAATATGTTACTTAGATAAAAACATGATATAGTTTTTACAAGATTATATTATGGAATTCAGTGCATAATTATATCCTAAAATACCTTTTGTTAATTTTTTCAAAGAAAATATATACTTAAAACAGAATCAGATTTTAATGATATTTGAGAAGTTTTGTGTTATGAAATACATGTGAATATTTCCTTCCTTTTAGTCCTTCAAACAGGATATAATTCCTCTGTTCACTGAATTTTAGCATATACTATGTTCTCTTTCAGGTTCTTAATCTCTCAGAATGCAGAACTATCACCACTTTATGGGTAATCCTTCCAGATCTCCTTCACTTGGTCCATTCCTCCTATCATTTGTTATCATGGAACTGTATATTCCTAAACTCAGTGCTTATGACAGTTGCATTTATATAGTCATTTGCATAAGTCTTTTCATTCACTCTAAACTGCACCAGGACAAGGACTTTATACCTCCTTCTCTATTCTTTAAAAAAAAAATTTATCGATTATGCTATTACAGTTATCCCATTTTTTTCTCCCCTTCATCCCCCCCTGCCACCAGCATTCCCCCACTTAGTTCATGTCCATGGGTTGCACATGTAAGTTCTTTGGCTTCTCCATTTCCTATACTATTCTTAACCTCCCCCCCATCTATTTCATACCTACCATTTTTCTCCTTATTCCCTGTACCTTTTCTCCCATTCTCCCCATTCCCCCTCCTTGCTGATAACCCTCCATGTGGTCTCCATTTCTGTGATTCTGTTCCTGTTCTAGTAGTTGGTTTAATTTTTTTTCCAGGTTCAGTTGTTGATGGTTGTGAGTTTGTTGTCATTTGCTGTTCATATTATTGATCATCTTCTTTTCTTTGGTTAATCCCTTGAATATTTCATTTAATAAGAGCTTGGTGATGATGAACTCCTTAACTTTACTTTATCTGGGAAAGACTTTATTGGTCCTTCCATTCTAAATGATAGCTTTGCTGGATAGAGTATTCTTGGATATAGGTAGTTGTCTTTCATGACTTTGCATACTTTTTTCTGGCACCTCTTGTCTATAAGGTTTCTTTAGAGAAATCAGCTGATAGTCTTATGGGAACTCCTTTGTAGGTAACTGTCTCCTTTTCTCTTGATGCTTTTAAGAGTCTCTTCTTATCTTTAATCTTGGTGTGCTTGATGTGCTTTGGTATGTGCTTCCTTGGGTCCAACTTCTTTGAGACTCTGAGCTTCCTGGACTTCCTGGCAGTCTATTTCCTTTGCTAGATTGGGGAAGTTCTTCGCTATTTGTTCAAATAAATTCTTAATTTCTTACTCTTCCTCTTCTCCTTCTGGCACCCCTATGATTCAGATGTTATCACGTTTAAAGGTGTCCCAGAGGTTCCTCAGCTTCTCATTTTTTTGAATTCTTGCTTCTTCATTCTGTTCTGGTTGAATGTTCTTTCTTTTTCTCCTAATCATTGATTTGAGTCCCAGTTTCCTTCCCTTCACTGTTGGTTCCCTGTGTATTTTTCTTTATTTCACTTTGCATAGCCTTCCCTCTTTACCCCATTTTGTGACCATACTCAGCCATTTCTGTGAGCATCCTGATTATCAGTGTTTTGAACTTTGCATCTGTTAGGTTGGCTATCTCTTCATTGCTTAGTTGTATTTTTGGAGCTTTGATCTGTTCTTTCTTTAGGGTCATTTTTTTTTTTGTCTTGTTGTACCTATTACATTTTGAGGAGCAGAACCGTAGGTGTTCACCAGGGTGGTGCAACCCACCGTCACTGCCTTGTGGCACTGTATGTGAGGGAGGGGTCCGAGAGGGGACAATCTTGCTTGCTTGGCTCTTGGTTGGCTCTCAGTCACTCCTCCTGCTACCAACAAGCAAATAGGGCCCTTCTGGTGCTGATTCCCCAGTGGGTGGGTTTGTGTATGTTCTAGGACCCTGTGAGTCTCTCAAACAAACTCTCCTGTGAGACTGGCAGTTTTTCTTGGTGCCACAACCTGCACAGGTTTTTCCTGGTAGAAGTTTTGAGGCTTTCTTTTCCTGTGCTGGAACTGTGGGTTGCATGGTCTCTCTAATTTCTCAGTTGTTCCTCCTGGTTTATCCATATGCAAATGTGGGACTGCCAGGCTTGCCAGCCGCTGCCTTGCCTGCTCTTGTCCATCAGCTGCAGCCTTGCTGCATATCCTCTCTGCCCCTGCTGCCTGTCTCCACCCCTCCTACCAGTCTGAATGAATGTTTCTTCTATAACTCCTTGGTTGTTGGACTTCCATACAGTTTGATTTTCTGGAATTTCTGGTTATTTTTTTGTTTTTAAATTTGTTGTTGTCCTTCTTTTGGTTGTGTAAAGAGACAAAGTGTATCTACCTACTCCTCAATCTTGGCCAGAGGTCTCCCCTTCTCTATTTTTAATTTTCACTATCATTATATTCTCAGCTTTTAGTAAAATTTCTGGCATATATTAAGTGATCAATAACTAATTATTTAATAATAAAGAAAATAATAAATAAATTCAAGAGACTTGAACATTCCCTAAGACACCCATAATAATGTTTATTAAATTTAACTTAAAATATGATTTAAAATAGATTTACAGATGTCTACACGTCTTTCTGTGGCATCATGTGGTGTTTGGTAGATATTGTGTAGTCCATAATACCTCCTTGCAACAACCCATATACCATGAACACTGAAATACCTCCAGCTGGATCCTCAATTTCAACATGACCACACTAAGCTCTGCATCTCAATATCATCCTTCCCATGCTGTGTTGTCTATCTTTGTATATGACACCACTTTATCTCCCCATGGTTACATCTTGATTAAAACTGGTTACCACCATGCTTTGTTATTTATGCTCTCCATTCTCACTGCTACTGCTTTTGTTCATGTCTGTAAAGTCATCCATCTTTGATTGTAAATCTCATTGAGGTTTAGGGGACTTTTCTAAATGCTATTTTAACGACATCATTCTTATGTTAAAATCCTAACTTCCTTGAAAAGACCATTTTTCAATTTAGCATCTGTAAGCAGGGCCTTGTCTTGCTTTGTCTCTTTTTATTCCCTTTGATCCCTAAGTTTCAATATCCATTTCTCTCATGTAAGTTACTACACATTTCCCATCTGACTTAACACTAATTTTCTGGTATATTTTACTATGTAGCAAGGAAGATATTCCCTTCATTACTTTGTTGCAAAAATATGCAGAATCTTATGGTTTTATTTTTTCAGATAAAGTTTAAAAAATATATCAAAACTTTATTTACATGTTTCTGGTTCTATTTTCCTCGCTTGTTTGTATTGTTGATTAGGTTCACTTACAGGTGAGATCATATTATGTTTGTCTTTCACCACCTGGCTTATTTCACTTAGCATAACATTTTTCAGCTCCATCCATGCTGTTGCAAAGGGTAGGAGCTCCTTCTTTCTTTCTGTTGCATAGTATTCCATTGTGTAAATGTACCAGAGTGTTTTGATCCACTCTCTTACTGATGGAAAATAAAGAACAAGCTGACAGTAATCAGAGGGGAGGAAGGAGGATAATGGGAGAAAGAAGGGGAAGGGTCAAGTCAAGGAACATGTATAAAGGACCCATGGACAAAGAGAATGGAGGGGGTAGGATTGAATGTGGGAGGTGGGGACTGGGTAGGGCAGGGGAGAGTAATGTGGGAAAATGGGGACAATTGTAATTGAACAACAATAAAAGAATATGTCAAAACTACTTGAAATTTCTGTAGAACTAAAGTTTTAATACTCAAAATCCACCCCTGCTCCCTTTTACCTTTCTGTGCACATGATGCAATTGATCCTTTAGTTTCTAGCAAGAACAAAGAAGATGCTATTGAGGTTCTAGTTGCCTTAGTCCCTGGTCTGCTTTTCTTGCAAGTACTATGCCTATTTTTTAGGATGAAATATCTTCCCATGTAAACATATCCTTCTGTCAAGGGAGAAATTCTTGGGTTACAGTCATATGATCAACTGCTCTTACAACTTGAAACTCAATAAAACCAGTGTTAGTAAATAATTCTCTTGCTATTAGTAACAAGAAAAGTAATAATAAATATTGAAGAGATTGTGGACACAAAGACATACTCATACAATGCTGGTGGAAATGTATATTTTTACAGCCATTATGGAAAACACTATGGAAGCTCCTCAAAAAATTAAAAATAAAAGATGATTCCAATGATGACTGTGAAACATTTGAAAGCTCTGTCTTCTTGTTCCCAGCCCCAGACCTGACTTGCCGATAAACTGCAGAACATTCATTTTGAAAAACCATTTGAAGTGAAGCTGATCTAAAATTTTATAAACAGGAGCACAAAGGAAGATGGGAGGAGACAAAGAGAGGATGAGCCTCCTCACACAAGTGTGGTGACTGGGAAACCAGAGGGATATTTCAGCAGTGGAACTCCCTCCCTCTACACAGCAGTCTTCAATCTGGAGCAAGAAGAGATGGGAAGGGGGGCCCATGTAGCATTAGGTTGTGGGAATCAAGGGGGATCTGGTGTATCTAGGAGACTTGGAGCATACCATCCCAGGGAAGGAGCGAGCCCATTGTTAAAGCACTAGCTTTGGAAGTTTGCTGTAATCTGTGACTGCTGGGAGGACTATGCAGCAGTTCTGGGCTGGAGGAGGGGTTTGCTTGGTACACCTAGCAGGGATATTAGAGGGACCCTCTTTTCTCTAGAATAACTTTGGACAGAGAGACAGTTGGAGTACAGAGGGTGAGGCATGAAGAAGAGGACCACTTTCACCCACATCAAGTGCACAGATGATGCCCTTCCCACCGCTTATTGAATCACTCTGCCCATCCTGCAGTTTTCCAAGGCAAAGGAGTAAAACATGGGGCTGGCAATTTGCCCGACCCGGACTGGTTGCATAGTTTGAGGGAGTGGGACATTTAGCACGCTCAGAGCCCAGGTAGAGGTAGCAGTTTTGACTCTACTCTGCTGTCACTGTCACATGAGGAGAGATTGGAGTGCCAAAGGGGTGTGATTTTTTTTTTATCCCCTTCTGCTTGCTTAGCTGCATGAAAGTGTGAGTGAGCCATACATACCTAGGTTTTTGAAACTGTGTCTCTCAAGTGGGCTTCTATCCAGGAGTCAGAGAGCTGTATCACTGGGAAGCAGAACCATGCTCTCTGACTAGTTCATCCCGCATAGCCATGGGAGGGAGAGGAAATGCAAACGCCCCTCATCCGCACCCCACACCCCTACAGGGTCTGAGCACCACCACAGAAACTTTAGATCCCACCTTCAAGGTTACAGATGCCCCTGCTGAGTGCAGTTCCGTGGGAGAAGGGAAAGCAGTTCAGAGAAGGGACATTCAGACAACTACACTGGAGGTTGAACTGACCTCTTTGCTCTGTGTGAATCGACCCTACCTGCCAGTCCACTAGAAGCTCCACACTGACAAGCTTGCCAAGGGCTGGATGTGACAGTGTCTGGCATTAGCTTGCAACAGGGAACCTCTAGGGAGGCCCAGGATGAGCAAAACAAATGTCCAGCTTTAGAGAACACTAGAGCAAGATCCAATGGGCTTCATAAACAATGTATCAAGAAGGTGATCACTGGAATCACAGCAATCTCCTGAGGTGAATCTTACTTATTTTTTTTCAATCTTTTCCTTATTTTTTCTTCTCTTTTTTTCATATCTTTTATTCTCTATTTCCTTTTCTTACTCGATATTTCTCTTCTTTTAAAAATTTTTAATGATTTTTTCTAGTCTTTTTATTTTTCTCTCTCTTTATTATTATTTTCTTTCTTTTTCACTCCTTTCTTTCATTTCATATTCTTTTTTCTGTTTCTTTTTTCATTCACTAATTCTTTTTGTTGCTTGTTTTTTATTATTTTGTGTTTGTTTGCTTGTCTCTTTCTTTCCTCATTCTTTTTTGTTGTTTTTGTTGTTAGTAGTGGTTTCATTTTTTTGTTAAGATGTGTTCATTTTTGTTTTGCTTTATCTTGTTTTCTTTTCTCAGCACCTGAACAGTAATTTGCTCAGTTTAGTCAGGGTTGGGCCTCATAGTTAATCAACCTGAGGGTTGTGCCTACTCATGGATGGGACGAAGTAATCAGAAGTTGATTAAAACAGCAAAGTGCACATAACCCACACAAGGGTTATTCCTAAAACATGAAGCTCGGGGAATCAAGAAGACTTCATCACTGGGTCACACAGGACACCCACTATAGAAGGCAATGCCACCAAGTCTGAGAGTCACAAAAGTTCTATTTAACACATAGAAACAAACACAAAGAGACAACCAAAATAATGAAACAAAGAAGGAGGTCAAATAAAAGAACAGGGGGGATCCTCAGAAAAAGAGCTAAATGACAGGGATATAAGCAATTTATCAGAACCAAACACCAAAATAAAGGTTATAAGGATTCTCCTCAGTATTTAAAAAAAGCAGAAACCATGAAAAATAACCAGTCAGAAAAAAAAAGAATAACATCTGAAATAAAAAAATATACCCTGGCTGGTGTGGTTCAGTGGATCGGGGGCTGGACTGTGAAGCAAAGGGTCACCTGTTCAATTCTCAGTCAGGGCACATGCCTGGGTTTCAGGTCAGGTCCCCAGTAGGGGGTGTGCAAGAAGCAACCACACATTGATGTTTTTCTTCCTCTCTTTCTCCCTCCTTTCCCCTCTCTCTAAAAATAAATAAATAAATAAAATATTAAAAAAAGGTTTCAAAAAGTAAAAGAATACACTGGACAAAAATCAGTAAGTTGGATGAAGCAGAGCATAAAAGCAGTGAATTAGAAGACAAAATTTTTTAAAAAATCACTCATTCAGAGCAGCAAAAGTAAAAATATAATAAAAACTCAGGAGGACAGTTTAAGGGATCTTTGGTGCAACATGAAACATAACAATCTCTTGCATCATAAGAGTAGCAGAAGGAGAAGAAAGAGAGCAAGGGATAGGGAACCTATTTGAGAAATGACAGAAAACTTCCTTACTCTGGTAAACAAAAAAAGTCACACAAGTTCAGGAAGCACAGGGAGTCCCAATCAAGATGAACCCAAAGAGACCTATACCAACACACAACATGATTAAAATGGCAAAGATTAAAGATAAAGAAAGAATCTTAAAGGCAGCGAGAGAGGTAGTTAGTTATTTACAAGGGAGTTCTCATAAGGATGTCAACTTATTTCTCAACAGAAACACTATACCAGAAGAGAATGGCATGAAGTATGTAAAGTAACAAAAATCAAGGATCTGAAACCAAAATTACATTATCCAGCAAGGTAATCATTTAAATTGAAGGTGAAATAAAGAGCTTCTCAGACAAAAAAAGAAAAAGAAAAAAAAGAAAGAAAGATAAAGGGGTTCATCACCACCAAATCAGCATGGAAGAAATGTTAAAGGGACTGCTATAAGAAGAAGAAGAAATAGAGAGAAGAACTTAAGCATAAAGAATGCAAATGGGAGACTTCTGGCTAAGATGGAAGTATAGGTAGATACACTTTGCCTCCTCACACAACCAAAAGAAGGACAACAACAAATTTAAAAACAAAAAACAACCAGATTGCCAGAAAACTGAACTGTATGGAAGTCCGACAACCAAGGAGTTAAAGAAGAAACAAACATTCATCCAGGCTGGTGGGAGGAGCGAAGATGGGCAACCAGGGTGGAGAGGAAGTATGGCAAGGCAGTGGCTGGAGGACCAGGTCAGGTGGTGTCTGGTGCACCAGGAGGTCCCACATTTGCGCATGTATAAACCAGGAGGGACGACTGGGGAGTGAGACAGATCATGCAACCCAGGTTTCCACTGCAGGAAAAGAAAGCCTCAAACCTGTGTGTCTTAAAAACCTGTGGCAGTTGTGGTGGTGGGAGAAACTCCCAGCTTCACAGGAGAGTTAGTTGGAGAAATTCATGGGGTCTTAGAACATGCATAGACTCACCTGCCTGGGAATCAGCACCAGAAAGACCCAATTTGTCTGTGGATAGTGGGGAAAGTGACTGAAATCCAGCCAGGAACCACGGAAGCAGGATTGTTCCCTCTTTTACCCCTCCCCTAGGTACAGTGACACAATGGAGTGAAATGGGTTGCTCCTCCCTGGTGAATACCTAAGGCTCTCTCCCTTACAATGTAACAGGTGTATGGAGACAAAGAAATATGACCCAAATGAAGGAACAAGTCGAAACTCCAGAAAAAATACAAATAAGCAACAAAGAGATAGCCAACATATCAGATGCAGAGTTCAAAACACTGGTAATCAGGGTGCATCGGAAATGGCTGAGTATGGTTGCAAAATAGAGGAAAAAGTGAAGGCTTTGCAAAGTGAAATAAAGAAAAATACACAGGGAACCAACAGTGAAGGGAAGGAAACCAGGACTCAAATCAATGATTTGGAGCAGAAGGAAGAAATAAGTATTCAACCAGAACAGAATGAAGAAATAAGAATTCAAAAAACAAACAAACAAACAAAACAAACAAAACAGGAGAGGCTTAGGAATCTCTGGAACAACTTTGTTTTTAAAAAAAATTTTTAAATTGTTGTTCAAGTACGGTTTTGTCCATTTTCCACTCACCACTCCCGCTTGCCACCGCTCTCCACCCCAATCTCCTTGACTTTGTCCATGAGTCCCCCATATATGTTCCTTGACCACCTTTCCCCTGTTTTCCCCTGGCTCTCCCCACCCCCAATCTCTTCACTGTCAGCTTTTCTTCACTTCAATGTCTCCAGTTACATTTAACTTGCTTGTTTGTTCTGTCGATTAGTATCTACTTATAGGTGAAATCATATGGTATTTATTTTTTAATTCCTGGATTATTTACCTTAACATAATGCTCTCCAGGCCCATCCATGCGGTTGCAAATGGTAGGAGCTCCTTCTTTCTTTCTGCTGCATAGTATTCTATTGCATAAATGTACTAGTTTTTTAATTCACTCATTTACTAATGAGTATCTAGGTTGATTCCAACACTTGGCTATTGTAAATTGTGCTGCTATGACCATCGGGGTACATAGGTTCTTTTGAATTGGTGTTTACAGATTTTTAGGGTATAATCCCAGCAGTGGAAATGCTGGGTCAAAAGGAAGCTCCATTTTTAGTTATCTGAGAAAATTCCAAACTGTTTTCCACAGTGGCTGCACCAGTCTGCATACCCCCAAAAACAGTGCACTAGGATTCCCTTTTCTCCACAGCCTTGCCAACACTTGTCTTTTGTTGATTTTGTTATGATGGCAGTTCTGTCTTGTGTGAAGTGATATGTCATTGCTTTAATTTTCATCTCTCTGAGGGTTAGTGATGCTGAGCATCCTTTCATATGTCTCTGGGCCCTGTGTATGTCCTCCTTGGAGAAGTGTCTGTTCAGTCCTTTGCCCATTTCTTAATTGAGTTGTTTGTCTTCCTGGAGTGGGGTCATGTGAATTCTTTATAAATTTTGGAGATCAAACTTTTGTCTGATATATCATTAACCAATATATTTTCCCATACAGTTGGCTCCCTTTCATTTTGTTGATCTTTTCTCTTGCCGTGCAGAAGCTTTTAAATTTAATGAAGTCCCGTTTGTTAATTCTTTCCTTTATTTCCTTTGCTATAGGGGACATATCGGTGAAAATATTGCTGTGTGGAATATCTGAGGTTTTCGTGCTTGTGCTCTCCTCTAGGACTTTTATAGTTTCGTGACTTATATTTAAACCTTTTATCCACCTTGAGTTTATTTTTGTATGGTGCAAGTTGGTGGTCAAGTTTCATTCTTTTGCATGTAGCTGTCCAGATTTCTCAAGACCTTTTGTTGAAGAGGCTATTTTTACTCCATTTTATGCTTATGCCTCCTTTGTAGAATATTAATTGACCATAGGGACATGGGTTTATTTCTGGGTTCTCTATTCTGTTCCATTGATCTGTGTGTCTGTTCTTATGCCAGTACAAGTCTGTTTTGATTACAGTAGCATTGTTGTATAGTTTGATATCAGCTATTGTGACCCCTCTGACTTTGTTCTTCTTTCTCAAAATTGCTGCAGCTAATCAGGGTCATTTATGGTTCCACATAAATTTTTGAATCATTTGTTCTATATCTGTGAAATATGTAATTAGTGTTTTAAGTGGCATTTTATTGAATCTATAAATTGCTTTGGGTAGTATGGACATTTTGATGATGTTAATTCTTCCCATCCATGAATGCAGTATTGGCTTCCATTTATTTATGTCTTCCTTGATTTCTTTCTTCAGTGTTGTATATGTTTCTGAGTACAGGTCTTTTACCTCCTTGGTTAAGTTTATTCCTAAGTATGTTATTCTTCTTGTTGCTAGAGTAATGGGATATTTTCCTGATTTCTGATTCTGATATTTCATTGTTGGTATACAAAAATGCCTTCAATTTCTGAATATTGACTTTATATCCTACTCTTTTGCCAAATTCACTTATTTGGTCGAGTATTTTTTTGGTGGACTCTATGGAATTTTCTATATACACAATCATATCATCTTCAAAGAATGACAGTTTTGCTTCCTCCTTTTCTATTTGGATGCCTTTTATTTCTTTTTCTTGTGTGATTGCTGTGGCTAGGATCTCCAATACTATGTTGAATAGCAGTGGTGAAAGCAGACACCCTGGCCTCATTCTTGATCTTAGTGGGAAATATTTTAGTTTTTGCTGTTGAATATGAGGCTGGCTGCCCAGGACAACTTTAAACATTCATACATCTGAATCATAGGGGTGCCAGAAGGAGAAGAGGAAGGGCAAGAAATTGAAAACTTATTTGAAAAAATAATGTTGGAGAACTTCCCCAATATGGCAAAGGAAATTGGAAGTCCAGGAACCTCAGAGAGTCCCAAAGAAGAATGGCCCAAGGAAGCGCACACCAAGGCAACATCATAATTACATTATCCAGGATTAGAGGTAAGGAGAGAATTCTAAAATCAACCAGAGAAAAGGAGACAGTTATCTACAAAGGAGTTCCCACAAGACTATTAGCTGATTTCTCCAAAGAAAACTTGCAAGCAAGAAAGCGCTGAAACAAATATTGAAAGTCATGAAAGACAAGGACCTACACCCAAGAATACTCTGCCTGGCAAAGCTATCATTTCGAATGGAAGGGCAGAGAAAGTGCTTCCTAGATAAAGTAAAGTTAAAGGAGTTCATCATTACCAAGCCCTTATTATATGAAATTTTAAAGGGGTTTATTTAAGAAAAAGAAGATCAAAAGTATGAACAGTAAAATGACAACAAACGTGCAACTATCAACAACTAAACCTAAAAAAAAGAACGAAAACAAAAACAAACTAAGTAAACAAGTAGAACAGAGACAGAATCACAGAGATGGACATGATGAGGAGGATTATCAGCGGGGATGAGGAGGGTGGAGATTTGGGGAAAGTATACAGGGAGTAAGAAGCATAAATGGTAAATATAAAATAGGTGGAAGTTAAAATATTATAGGAAATGGAGAAGCCAAAGAACTTATATGTACATCCTATGGATGTGAACTACGGGGGGTGGGCGGTTGCTGGTAGAAGGGAGGGTACAGGGCAGAGCAAAATAAAGGGGAGAAAAAAAGGGACAGCTGTAATAACATAATCAATAAAATATACTTTAAAAATAATGAAAATGGCAATAAATAATTACATAAATAATAACCTTAAATGTAATTGATTAAATGTTTCAATTGAAAGATAGGGTAGCTGAATGAATAAGAAAACATGACCTATATATATGCTGTTTAAAAGAGACCCACCAAAGAACAAAGTGTTCACAGAGGTTGAAGGTGAGGAGTGAAAACAAAATATCCCATCTAAATGGAAATGAACAAACAAAAAATGCTGGCACAGCAATACTTACATCTGATAAAATAGACTTCAAAACAAAGACCATAACAAGAGACAAAGAAGGTCACTACATAATAATAAAGGGATCAACCGAACTAGAAGATATAACCCTGGAAATCATATGTGCACCCAATATAGGAGTACCTAAATACATTAAAACCTTTTGTTGGACTTTAAGGGAGAGTTCAACAGCAACACAGTGATTGTTGGGAACTTTAACACTCTACTGATATTAATGGATAGATCTCCAGACAAAAAAATCATGAGGAAATAAAGTGACCTTTAATAACACTAAATCTGATAAATTTAGCTGATATTTACAGAACTTTTTTTTTAAGACAGCAGACCATACATTCTTCTCAAGTGAACAGGTAACATTTTCAAAGATAGACCACATGTTAAGACACAAAGTAAGTCTTAACAGTTTCAAGAAGATTGAAATTATACAAGCATCCTGGGAGATCAGAATACCACGAAACTAAAAGTCAACTATAATAAAAAAAACTCAATAATATTCAAACACTTGGAGGGTAAATAGCATGTTTTAACCAAGGAGATCAAGGAAGAAATCAGAAACTATCTGGAAAATCATGAAAATGTACACACAACAACCCAAAATCTATAGGACACAGTGAAAGCATTTCTGAGCAGGAAGTTTGTAACATTAAAGACCTACCTGAAGAAGCAAGGAAAATCTCAAATAATCTAATCTTATACCTAAAAGAACTAGGAAAAAACCCAACAAATACAGGGGTAATTAGAAGGAAGAAAATAATAAATATCAGTGCTATAATAAATAAAATAGGCACTAAAAAACAATGAAACCAAGAGCTGGTTCTTTGAAAAGATAAACAAAATTGATGATCCTTTCACCAGACTCATCAGGAAACAAAAAGAAAGGACCCAAAATAAATAAAATCAGAAATGAAAGAAGCAGAGTAATAATAGACACCACAGAAATACAAAGGATTTTGAGAAAATAACTGTAAACAACTACATGCCAACAAATTGGACAACCTGGGCAAAATGTACACATTCCTAGATGTGTAAAATCTTCCAAAACCCAATCAGGAATAATCAGAAAACCTGAATAGACTGATAACAGGTAATAAAATTGAAACAATAATAAAAAAACTCCCAGCAAACAAAAGTCCTGGACCAGATGGCTTCACAGGTGAATTTCACCAAACCTTTAGAGAAACTCAAACTAGTCCAAAAATTTAAGAAGAGGGAAGACTTCCAAATTCTTTATGATGTCAGCATTATCCTAATATCAAAATGAGATAAAGGTATTGCAAAGAAACAAAATTATAGTCCAATATTCCTGATAAACATAGATGTTAAGATCCTAAATAAAATATTATTAAATTGGATCCAGCAATATGTTGAGAAGGTCAGACGTCATGATCCAGAGAGATTCATTCCAGAATATAAATGGTAAAATATCCACAAGTAAGTAAATATGATACACCACATAAACAAAATGAAGGATAAAAATTACATGATCACATCAGTAGATGCAGAAAAATATTCAATAATGTCCAGCACCCATTTATGATAAAAACTCTCAGCAAAGTAAGAATAGATGGATCATGCCTCAACACAATAAAAGCCATCTATGATAAACCTACAACCAGCATCCTATTCAATGAGCAAAAACTAAAAGTGTTTTTTTTAAGATCAGGAACAAAACAGGCATATCTGTTTTCACCACTCTTAATCAACATAGTGCTGGAAGTGTTAGCCACAGTGATAAGACAAGAAGATAAAATGAAATGCATCCAAATGAGAAAGAAGAAATTAAAAATGCCCTCACCAGTAGAGGATATAATGTTGTACATGGAATATCCTAAAGACTTCACCAAAAACTACTAGCTCTAATGAATAAATTTGGCAAAGTAGCAGGATACAAAATTAATATCCAGAAATTGGTGGCACTTTTATACACCAATAATGAATTATGAGAAAGAGAAACTAAGAAAATAATCTTATTTACCATGGCAACAACAGAAGTATAAGGTAAGACATAGGCAATAAACAGTGTGGTGGTAGAAAAGTGTAAAGGGGGGTGATGGAAGAAGACATAATTTTGGGTGGTGAACACACATGGCAAAATACAGAGGATATATTATAGAATTGTGCATTTAACAGCTATATAATTTTATTAACCAAAGTTACCCCAATAAATTTAATAAAATTTCAAATATAAAATATAAATGTCTCAATTATCATATTTTGTGTTTTCATTTACATTTATAATATTCACAAGCATTCTCTTATATTTGCATTATTTTTCTTTTGCATGTATTTTGGGCTGTGGATTTTGAAGCATTTTATCTGCTTTTTTTTGAAGGACTTCTTTAAAGTTTCTTTTCAGTTGAATCCTTTAATTGTTTTTTAGATAGATAATGAATGTATTAATCTTTTTTAAAGAAACATTTTAAGTGTTTGCAGTATAAGCAAAAGGCTTCTTCTCTCTGCAGCCTTGGCTTAATCAAGTCTCTCACAAACATCGTAATTTAACTGATTGTTCTAACAAACTATATATTGTTCTCTTTTGATCAATAATATATAATTTGATCTAAACCTTTTTCTTTTTAAAAAAAAATCTCCATCTCCAGGTCTTAGTAATGTAATCTGGAATTTAATTCTTTGGTTATTAACTTTTTTCTGAAATATTAATCAAATGTCTTAATTTTATAACTACATTTAAACAATTACCTAGAGTAAACTATATACTTTAGAAATAAAATTTTAAAATAAATTTATTGGAATGACATTGATTAATAACATATGTTTCAAGTGTGCAATTCTATAATAAATCATCAGCATATTGAATTGTGTGTGTTCATGACCAAAAGTGTAGTCTCCTTCCATCATCATATATTCAACCCCCTTTACCTTCTTCAACCTCCCCTTACCTTCTTCCCCTCTGATAATCACCCTACTGTTTTCTGTGTCTATGAGTTTGTTTTGTTTGTTTGTTTTATATCCCACATATATATGAAATCATATGGTTCTTGTCTTTTTTTTGCCTGACTTACTTTGCTTAGCATTTGTCACAAATAGCAGTATTTCATCCTTTCTCATGGTTAAGTAGTATTACATTGCACAGATGAACCACATCTTCATTCATTCATTTTCATATGACACAGGTTATTTCCATGTCTTAGCTACTGGAGATAATGCTGCAGTAAAAATAGGGGTACAAATATCTTTACAGATAACTGTTTTTAGTTTTTTTGAGTAGATACCTAAAAGTAGATACCCAAAAGGGCCATATGGTAGTTCTAGTCTTATTTTTAAAAAAATAAATATTAGCCCCAGCTAGTTGGCTCAGTGGATTGAGTGACACACTGTGAACCAAAGGGTCACCAATTCAATTCCCAGTTGGGGCACATGCCTTGATTGCGGGCTAGTTCCCCAGCAGGGGGCATGAGAGAGGCAACCACACATTGATGTTTTACTCCCTCTCTTTTTCCTTCCCCCCCTCTAAAAATAAATAAAACCTTAAAAATTTAATATTAAATTTATTTGATGTGACATTGTTTAATAAGATTATATAGAGTTCCAGTGTACAATTCTATGACACATCATCTGTATATTCCATCGTGTACCTACCACCCAAAGTCAAATCTTTGTCACCATATATTTGAACCTCTTTACCCTTTTCCTCTGGTAACCACCATACTGTTGTCTGTGTCTATAAGTTTTTGTTTGTTTGTTTTTCTTGTTTGTTCATTTGTTGCTTTCAGTTTTATATACCACATATGAGTAAAATCATAAAAATTCTTAACATTTTCTGTCTGACTTATTTCACTTAGCATAATATTCTCAAAATGTATCTATTTTGTCACAAATGGCAATATTTTATTTCTGCCTTTGTTCAGTAGTGTCCTATTATATATATGTACCATATCCTTATCCAATCACCTATCAAGGACACTTTTGTTATTTCCATTGGCTACTTTCAATGAACATAGGGGTGTATATATCTTTGAGAATAAACATTTTCAAATTTTTAGGGGTAGATACACAGAAGAGGGGTTGCTGGGTCACATGGTAACTCTACTCTTAATTTTTTGAGAAGTGCTTCTCCGTACTGTTTTCCATAGTGAGTGTACCAGTTTACATTCTTCCAAGCAGTGAATGAGGGCTCCTTTTCCTTCATAACCTGTCCAAAACTTGTAACTGTATGTCTTCTTGATGATAGCCATTGTAAAATGTGTAAGGTGGTATTTTATTGTAGTTTTGATTTTCATTTCCCTAAAGGCAAAAGAACTTGGGCATCTTTTCATAAATGTGTTGGTCATTTTATGTCTTCTTTGAAGAAGTGTCTGTTCAGGTCTTCTTCCTATTTTTTAGTTGGATTGCTTGTTTGGTGTTGAGTTATATAAATTCTTTAGATATTTTGAATATTAAACTTTTGTCAGAGCTGTTGTTTGCAAAGGTATTCTCCCATTCGGTTGGTTGTATTTTTGTTTTGTGGGTGGTTTCTTTTCCTGTGCAGAAGCTTTTTAGTTTAATTTAGTCCCATTTATTAATTTTTGCCTTTACTTTGCTTGCGTTTGAGATCAAATGCATAAAATCTGCTCTAATACTAAGGGCCATAAGTTTCATAGTCATGTTTTTTGTATGTAATTTATTGTTTTCTTTTATATTTAGGTCTTTTGATCCATTTTGAGTTAATTTTTTATGTGGAGAACAACAACAGTTTAGTATATATATATATATATATATATATATATATATATATATATATTTTTTTTTTTTTTTTTTTTTTTTTTTTTTTTTTTTTTTTTTTTTTTTTTTTTTTTTTTTTTTTTTTTGCATGTGGTTTTCCAGTTTTTCCCGGACCATTTATTGAAGAGGTTTTCTTTTCTTTATTATATGTTTTTGGCCATTTTGTCAAAAATTATTTACCCATATACATGTGTGTTTATTTCTGGGCTCTCAATTCTTTGCCATTGGTCTGTGTGTCTGTTTTTCTGCTAATACCATGCTGTTTTGATTAATGTCACTTTGTAGTATAATTTGAAGTCAGGGAGTGTGATAACGTCAGCTTCAATCTTTTTTCTCAGGACTGCTTTGGCTGTTCCAGGTCTTCTGTGGTTCTATAGAAATCTTATGATTTTTTTTCTATTGCTTTAAAAATGTCATTGGAATATTTAAAAATCCTCACCTCGGACATGCTTATTGATTTTAGAAAGAAGGGAATGGAGGGAGAGAGAGGGAGAAAAACAACAATGTGAGAGAGAAACATTGATTGGTTGTCTCTCACTTGCACCCAAACCAGGGCCTAAATCCGCAACCTAAACCAACAAGCTTATGTCGAGCTATCCTTGTGTCCTGGAATAAACTCCATTTGATCATGATGTATTATCTTTTATTGCACTTGATTTATTAGTTTTTCCGTTTTTTGCTTTTAGAATTTTGCATTTGTATTTACCAGTGATATTGGTGTGTAATTTTCTTTGTTGGGCTTATCCTGACAAGTTTTGTATCAGGGTAATGGTGGCCTCATAAAATGTGTTAGGAAGTACAGCCACTTTTTAATTTTTTTAGAAAACTTTGAGAAAGGTAGATATTAAACCTTCATTGTACATTTGGTAGAATTCACTAGTGAAACCATCTGGTCCTGGACTTCTAATTTTTGGAAGTTTTTGATGGTTGTTTTAATTTCCTCCCTCTTTATCTATTAAAAAGTTTTCTATTATTTGTGATTCAGTCCAGAAAAATTATATATTTCTAGGAACTTATTTATTTCTTCTAGGTGGCATATAATATTTCATTGTATTTTGTATGATCTTTTGCATTTCTGTGGTGCCTGTTATAACTTCCTTTATATCTGATTTTGAATATTTGAATGTTTTCTCTTCCTTCATGAGTCTAGCCAGATGTTTGTCAACTTTATTAATCTTTTCAAAGAACAAGCTATTTGTTGTATTAAATTTTTTATTGTCTTTTTGCTCTCTATTTTATTTAATTCTGCTTTAATTTTTTTATTTTTTCTTTTTCTGATTTTGGGCTGCACTTTTTTTATTTTTATTTTTTTTTAAGGTGAACTGCTAGGTTATTTGGAATCTTTCTTTTTTAATTTTTTTAACATAAACCTATAGTGATATAAACATTTTTTACTGTCATTTTTGCTACATCCCAAAAGTTTTGATATGTTGTATTGTCATTCTCATTTGGCTTTATGTTAGTTTTTATCTATTTTTATTTATTTTTTGACTCAGTCATTTTTTAGCAGCATATTTTTTAGTGTCTATATATTGCATTTTTTCCTGCTATTTTTTTGCAGTTGGTTTCCAATTTCAAAGCATTGTAGTTGGAGAATATGCTCAATACAATTTCAACCTTCTTAAATTTGTTAAAACTAGTTTGTGTTCTAATATGTGGTTTATGGTTTATCCTTCAGGATGTTTTATGTGCACTAGAGAAGAGTGTATATTCCTTTGTTCTGGGTATAAGGGTGGGAAAATGTCAATTATGTTAATTTGGTCTGATGTTTTGTTTAAGGCTGATATTCTTTATTGATTTTCCACTTTGATGATCTATCCATAGTTATTGGTGTGATATTGAAGTCCTCTATGTAAATGGGTTTTTTTCAGGTATTTGTTTTTTAGTTCTGTTAGTAGTTTCTTTGTATATTTGGTGCATATATATTGAGAAGTGTTATGTTTTCTTAATGTATTTTTATCTTTATCATTATAAAATGCCCATCTTTGTCTCTTGTTACAATTTTTTAAATCTTCAAATCTACTTTGTCAGGTACAACTAATGCTATACCTTCTTTTCTATGGATGCTATTTTTTGTTGAGAATTATTTTTCTGCCCTTTCAGTTTGTCTATGCTTGTCATTGTAGCTGAGATGTGTCTCCAGAAGGCAGCATATTGTTGGGCTTACTCTTTTTAAATCAGCTCTGCTTCTCTGTGACCCTTTCCTGGTGAGTTTAGTCCATTTACGTTTTGTGTGTGTGTGTGTGTGTGGTTACCATCTGGTTTACATACAATAAAGTTTTATATATACAGTAGTCACTTTTCTCCTAAATGCACCAATCTCTATCCCCTTTTGAAAATTCATACATTTACTCCTCTCTTTTTATGTTTATATTGTCACAGATTATCCCTATTTATGGTGTGTGTTCATTTCCAAATTTCTTTAACTTTTGTCTTCTTCCTCTTTTTTAATGTTATTACTCTTTTAGGCTTTATGTGATATTTAAGTGTATAGTACCTGATTCTAAAAATGGGTTGTAATATCATGCTTCTGTCTCTCTGTTGGTGATTTTTTTTGTAGTTTTGTGACCTTTTGTTCTTTGTTTCAGTTAGAATACCCTCTTGAATATTTCCCACAATAGAGATCCTTTAGTGGTAAATTTGCTCAGCTTCTGCTTCTGTGTCTTGAAAGTCTTTATTTCTTCTTCATATCTAAAGAATAACTGTGCTGGTTATGTTATTCATGGCTAGTAATTTTTCTTTTTAAGTAGTTTGAATGTTTTATTCCACTTTCTCTTACCTTGTAGATTTTCTGTGGAGGATCTGATGATAATCTAATGGGATTTCTTTAATAGGACATCCCCCCACCCCTGCTGCTGCTGCCTTGAGAATTCTTTCTTTGTGTTAATTTGTAACAGTTTTAATTTAATGTGACTTAAAGAAGGCCTTTTTGGATTGAGGTAATTAGGTGTTTTGTTTCCTTCTTGAATTTGAAGATATAGCTCTTTCCATAGGTTTGGGATGTTTTCATCAACTATTTATTTGAATAAACTCTTTGTTCCCTTCTCCCTCACTTCTTCTCATATGCCTGTTATTTTATATTGTTCTTTCTGATAGTCAGATAGTTCTTGTAGAGTTCTTTCATTGTTTTTTATTCTACAGTCTCTCTTTTCCTCTGCATCATTTCTAGTTTTCTTTGTCATCACTATTTATTTCCTCCATCTTGTCAGCTGGTATTTTGTTCTTTATTTATTTTCTTCAGTTCTTCATCTCAAAAATCTATATTTTGCTCATTTTAAAAGTTAAAATCTTTCTGGTAAAATACTAGTTTTGTTTGTTTATTTTATTTCTGAGTTTATTAAATTACTTGTCTGTGTTTTTCTGTAACTCACTGAGTTTTTTTCAGAACTGCAATCTTGAATTCTCTGTCATTTAAATCACATATTTACATGCCTTTAAGTTTATTTTTTGGAGGTTTAAAAATTTTATTTCTGAGCTGCCTTATTGGCTTGGTTTTTTATGGCATTTGATGGATTCCTTCCCTGTCCAGGCATTTATGAATGAGTAGCACTTTTCTAGTCGATTGATAAAAAGAAGTCTTTTTATTGTTTTCTAGCATGTGTCACTGAATCACAATTGTTTTTTCAGTTTTCTTGCTCTGCTCAGGTTTTTCAGATTTCTGTGAGTTAATGGCGAATGTCTTGTGTTCCTGGAATGGTGGATGTCCCCTCTGTATCTAGGCCACTTTGTTCTCAGGGGACCAACTCTTCAAGGGGATGTGGTAGCCAGTGTGTTTTCAATTTGTGAAATCCCAGGGCTCTCTTTTGAAGCCAGAAACTACTGGCAGTGCTTCCACAATGGGTGGATGTGGAGAGAGCTGGGGGAGGCTGGCTACTACCTTTGCTGCTTTGGTGTCCCAATAATAATGACCAGAAGACCTCAGTACCCTTCCCTCTGTATCTCCACTGACCCTGGGATTAGTTGCAGACTACAGCTATTACTCAGGGGAAAATGTTTCTGTGTACCAGCTCTCAGGCTTGCAGATAATGTGCTCTGCAACCCAGCACTCACTGCTACAGCTTCTTCTGGGCCCTGCTGCTAGCTCTGGGAGGGCAAGAGGAAGTGTATTTTTAGAGGGTGAAAGGAGGTGGTCAGACTTTGTTTCTTTACCTGAAATGCCAGTTGCCAGACAACCATGGCTGCAACTCTATTCTTTGTCCCTGCCCAGTGGGATACAGCCACAGCACATACTGATCACGGTGCAAGAATATTCATTCTATCTTTCTGTACCTCTGGCTGAAGGGAGTGTCAACAACAACCTGATTTCTTCCCTCTCCTGGCTGATACCTACAGTGAGCTCTAAGCTGCATCCCTAGCACCATCTAAACTCTTCTCTCTATCCACCTCTCTGGTTTTCTCCCCTTGTTCACCTTCAGATATTTTAATGCACAGATCTCTCAGCTGTGTTTGTGCATTGAGAAGGGAATCCTTTGTTGAATTATAGCTATTCAAATTGTTGAAACTTCAAGGGGAGAGACCAAAGTGGACCTCTCAAGTCTCCATTCTTCTGATCTCTATTCTTAGTTTTCTTTTTTGAGGAAACTCCATTATATTTTCATAGTGGCTGTACACTTTTACCAGGAGTGTATGAGGGGTCCTTTTTCTCCATATCCTCTTCAACATTTGTTATTTCTCATCTTGTTGATAATAGCCATTCAAACAAGTAAGACACAGTGTCTCATTGTGATTTTGATTTGATTTGCATTGTTCTTATAGCTAGTGAAGTTTAACATCTTTTCATATATCTGCTGGTCATTTGTGTATCTTCTTGGGAAACTTTCAGGTCCTCTGTCAATTTTTAAAAATTGGATTGCTTTTTTGTTGCTGTTGCTATATTGCATGAGTTTTTTACATATTTGGATATTAGCCCCTTATCAGAGATTTTGTTTGCACATATCTTCTAACCTTTGGTTGGTTTCCTTTTTCTTTTGTTGATGTGTGTATGTGTATGTGTGTGTGTGTGTGTGTGTGTGTGTGTGTGTGTGTGTATGTGTGTGTGTGAAGAAGACTTTTAACTTAATGCAGTCCCATTCATTTATACAAAATAATTTTATATTGGTATTTATTGCATTATTCACGTTAATTTTTTATCATTGTTCAATTACAGTTGTCCCGCATTTTGTCCCATTGCTCACCCTTGCCTCACCTACCCCCATCCCATAGTCAGTCCCTGCTTTGTTGTCCATGCCCATGGGTCCTCAGGTTAATTTTTGATTTTACTCATATCATTATTATCATAAGGGTAGTTATGTGGTATATTCTTTCAGTTTTTGAATGGTCAAATATGGATTTATTTTGCCCTCATAAGAGAATAATAATTGGCCTGAGCAAATAATTTTAAGATTATCTCGTTACCTCAGAATTCTGAAATATATCCCCACAGCATTGAACATGACCTTTCTGAAGCCAGTGTCTTAGAATTCAGAAGCAATGGATGAGACTGAGTGTAAACTTTTCTCAACAATTCTGAGCACAATTCTGTGAGTCTTCTATATTACAAAAGAAGACATTTTAGGTTGGTTTTTTCCTCTGAAATCTTAGTGTCTGGTATATCTTTTGGCACCAGGTAGGCACTGATTAAATGTTAGTTGAATGCTTATATGAAAAACAAACAAAGGAGTAGTATTTAAACTGCCTTCAGCCTGCCACAGAAATTATCAATGAAAGGAACAAAAATAAATACTCAACGCAATAATTAATTCTCCTATGAATATTCCAGTCCCCTGGAACTACTTTTCTGCCTCCAATAAAACTTCCTAATAGGACACTAGCACAGGGATACCAGCGCTCCCAGGACATGGACTGTGAAGGAAAGGCTGCATGACTGCTCTTTATACTCAGAGTACCTATAGACACACTCAACTCATTTAGGGTATAGTGTGGATCTAAGATCCCTGCATATTCCCTATATATCTACTCATAGAACATGAGTGAATATCTATCTATTAGCTCACCATTCCCAGGTTAAGTCCACTCATGAATCCCTTTAAAAATGACAGTTGGTATGACTGGAAAAACTGGGCAAAAAAATATTTTCCTTAGATTATGTGATAATCCGTATTGCCACTGCTGCCCTTTTTTCACTATAGATTATGGAAATTTACCTATGGATTATACAGCTATACTCAAAATGCCCATGTCTTCTGATAATGATTTTGTGAAGAGCAGAATAAAAAGACAGAGGGAGATATGAGGGGACAGGGAGAATGGGCACAACAATGAGAATAGTGACAGTAAACTCCAGAGGAAAAAACATAATGGATAAGTAGAAAAATATAGAAAAGACCAAGAAGAGGGAGAAAGGAAGAAGGGGAAGTTAATGGGAGGAAAAGGAGAAGACCCCAGAAAGATCATGAGTGCGGAGACTGCTGGAAAGGTCACTGGGCACTACTGAAGACCTTCTCTCACTTCTTCTTATAGAAAAGGACATTGAAAACCCAAGTGTGGGCTTGATTTCTCCAAGGCCAAGAGGTACTAAATTTTCCAGCCAGACCACAAACTGCAGACTTTGTTATAAACCAGAGCTCCTTTCATAGTTGTTGGTGCAATATGGAGGTTAGGAGGCAGACAAGGACAGGGAGTAAATCTGGAAGCCAGTTAGAGTGGGAGAGATGGAAGGGACATAAGGGACCCTGTGGGAAGCTTGTGGCTGAGAGAGGCAGTAGGGTTTCTTTGACAGGGAAGTGAGCAGAGAAAGAGGTTTGTTTGTTTGGCAAAGGAAGTTAGATAAGCATTCAAAAGGATTTGAAGGGGAAGCTTATATCTGAGCTCTGAGAACAGTTTGTCCTGCTGAGGCATCACTCACCTAAAAGAGCTTCAATGCTGCTTCTTCTGCTCCTGCTTTTCAAGAAAATTCTCTGCCATGGACCAAGCACAATGGGTAAGGAGAATCCAGGTGGAAAGATACCTGTGGGTGCACATATCAGGGTGGAGAAAAATTCCTGGGGAGGATCTGGGAGCAAGGAGTAATGTTCCTACTGGGTGCCTTTGGAATCTGCATGCCAGTCTAGTTCCAGGCAACCCCAGTCTCAGCTTCTTTCTCTGATTTTGGTGAGTAGAGGCTGGATCAGGGAGAAGAGAATATGGAAATGTGTGCGAACTCTGTAACTATCTCCATTTTTCCTCTCCTACGTGTGCTTCCCATCTCTCATTCTTTCACACTCTCTCAATTGTCATTTCTCTGTCTCTCAGCTACCCAAGCTCTAGGACCCCATCATCCAGCAGCAGAAGAGTCCATCTCCTTTCGCATGCTCCAGATCTTCTCCTTTGCTAACCACAGCTGGGAACACACCGAGGCCTCAGGCTGGCTGGGCGAGCTGCAGACTCATCGCTGGGACAGGGTCTTGGGCACTGTACGCTTTTTGTGGCCCTGGTCCCAGGGTAATTTTAGCAAGGAAGAATTGGAGCACCTCCAGGCTCTGTTGCAGTTGTACTTCCATAATTTCCCTCAGGAAGTGCAGGCATTTTCTAGTCAGTTTCAGTTTGAATGTGAGTTTACTTTTTCAAGCTAATATTTGCCTGGGGGTTCTGATTGGGGGAAGACGGTATATGAATTCTGACCATCTTTCAGTCTTACTGACCTTGTCTTCTGTCTCCCTTGGCTCACTCCCTCCACTTTGCTTCATCCTTCATCTCCATTCTCACTGTACATCAACCCCACCACATACACAGAAGGACCTACATGTACATATCTCTTCACACCCCTAAATATACCCTCATATGCTGGCTCCTTGGAATAGTTGTCTCTTATTGGTGTTATTTCCCTCATCCTTGGCCTCAGACTCAGCCTTTCCCAACCATCAACTTGCTCCTCTTTCTCCCTGGCCTGAATGTTCAGGTGGCCTAATCAGTACATAACCACTCTCAAGTGAACTCTTCCTGACTTGTCTGCTATGTTTCTAACAGTCTTCCTATCTAGTCCCCTCAAATTAGTTTGTTTCAACACACATTTATTATCTTCATATTTTCTTCCCACAAATTTCTTCCCCTTTTTCTTTCCAAACTCTATAGTCTTCCATGGGATTCACCAGAGTTGTTTTTCCCTTGTATCCCTTTACTTTCTAGATTGTTTAGTTTCCTTCCCTATAATTCTCTCTATATTGACTCTCTCTTCCTTGTCCGTCCCCAGATCCCTTTGAGCTCCAGGTATCATGTGGCTGTACAATGCATTCTAGGAAAGCTTCAGACAACTTCTTAAATATGGCATATCAAGGATCAGATTTCCTGAGTTTCCAAAGAAATTCCTGGAAGCCATCTCCAGGAGCAGGGAGTCAGGCTCAGAATGTTTGTAAGGTGCTTAATCACTACCGAATTATTAAAGAAATTGTGCAGAGCCTTCTCATTGACACCTGCCCTCGATATCTGGCAGGCCTCCTTGAAGCAGGGAGATCAGAACTGGAACAACAAGGTAAGCCCAACTTTTTCTCTCCTTATATCTTTAGTACTTTAATTCTTACATTTGAGTTTTTCACTCTTTATCACCCCTTTGAAACCATAATAAGAGGCTAGAGGGTAAGTGTGGGTTTAGGGCTGCTTCCAAGACAGTGTGATTATTCACACTGCTAAAATACCAAAGTCACTAAGCTTTGGCTTAGGATGCCCTCTTAAATCCCATTTCTTCTCATCTTCTCCTTTCCAGTGAAGCCAGAAGTTTGGGTGTCCAAGGGTCCTAGTCCTGGTCCTGGTCGTCTGCTGCTGGTGTGCCATGTCTCTGGCTTTCATCCAAAACCTGTGTGGGTAATGTGGATGCGGGGTGAGCAGGAGCAGCCAGGCACTCAGCAAGGTGAAGTCTTGCCCAATGCTGACAGAACATGGTATCTTCGAGTAACCCTGAATGTGGCAGCTGGAGAGGCAGTTGGCCTGACTTGCAGAGTGAAACACAGCAGCTTAGGAGGCCATGACATAATCATCCACTGGGGTGAGAAAGAACTAAGGCCCAGCTGGGTAATGATAATATTCCCATAGTTCCTGGGTGAAATGGATAGCAATGCTATGTACAAGAGGATAAAAGTGGGGAAATACAAATAAAGAGGATAAAGAATGATAGCAATTAAATAGAAAAAACAGAAGTAGATGATTATAATTACTAAAAAGGAAAAAAAAAGAAGATCTAATGATTTGGTAAAAAACAAACAAACAGAGATGGGGAATGAGATCAGGGACATAGACTCAGAAAAAATTGAAATGAAGACTCGAAAATACAGAAGAAAACTCTTGGAGTGCTCTCCCTACAAAATGAGAAACATTAATTGAGGTAGAATCGAAAGTACTTCATATATTGACATTTTTATTTTATCCTGAACCAGGTGGAAACCCCATCCTCCTGATATGTATCTGTTTGGCTGTGTTAGTTACCCTGGTTATCTTGGTTGTGGTTGACTCATGGTTTAAAAAGCAGAGGTGAGACTTTTCTTGTTCTGTTTCTTCAACTACTTATTAACTCATTCTAGTTTTCTCTATCATTTTTCTTTCTTCCCCCTTTCTGTCTAATTTCCCTTCTTTTATATCAAGATACTCTTCTCCTTCCACAGCTCAAATCAGAATGTCTGCTCTCCACATGTACCCAACCCTACCTTTACCACAGAAGCCAACATCCAAGAACCCAGGAGTTCAGGAAGTTTTTTTTGCTTGGTACGGAAATTATGGATCAAAAACAGGTTCTTGAAGAAATGAAAGATAAACTTAAGCCAACTCTGATGACATTTATTTTATCTATACATAAGATACTTGTCTGATTCTTGTTAAATATGGTTCATACAAATAAACAAAACATGATTTTGTTAAAACATCTTGTTCTGGCAGAACTTCTGACTCATTTGGAAAGTTGCCCCCCTCCTCCATCTGGTGACAATCTGTTTTCTGCTTTGGTCATATATTCATTTATCCTTCAAACTCTAACTCAGAGGCCTGTTTTTCATGGAAGTTTCTCTGGTTTACTTAATTGAAATCTCAAGACAAGTACCATATGATTTCACTTATATGTGAAATCTAATGAACAAAATAAACTAACAAAAAAGAAATAGATTAATAAATACAGAGAACAGACTGACAGCTGTCAGAGGGGTGGGAGGTTTGGGAGCTGGGTGAAAAGGTGAAGGGATTAAGCAAAAAAAACCCCAAAACAAACAACACCCCCCCACCAAAAAAAAAACAAAACCAAAACTGACCTTGGCTGATGTGGTTCAGAGGATTGAGTGCTGGCCTATGAAAAGAAGGGTCACAGGTTCAATTCCTAGTCAGGGCACTTGCCTGGGTGGTGGGCTCTCTGTGGGGGGCACATGAGAGGCAACCATACATTGATACTTCTCTCCCTCTCTCCCTCCCTTCCCCTTTGTCTAAAAATTAATAAATAAAATATTAAAAAAATAAAATGCTCATAGACACAGACAACAGTATGGTGATTACCAGAAGGAAAGGGAGTTGTAGGGAGGTAGAAGGTAAAGGGAGGATAAATGGTGATGGCAGATTTGACTTGGGGAGGTTAATGCACAATACAGCATGAAGATAATATGTTAAAGAATTGTACACCTGAAACTACATAATTTTATTAATCAATGTCACCCCAATAAGTTTAGTTAAAAAAAGAAATAAAAATTCTGTAACTATGAAAAAAAGAAAAAAACTTTTGTATGCTCCCCAAATTGGACTGATCTTCCTAAATGCATTAATCTATTTGTACTCTAAACATTGTTATTTAGGTTTTTACTCTTCTTTTTTCTTTTTAAATATCAGTTCCTTGAAAGCAGAATTTAGATGTTTGTATTTGTGTTTATGACCAAAAGTATAACCTGAATTCAGAGTCAGCTTGATGGGCATTTGACCTGTGTAGTTGCCATCTTGAAATTCTTAATAATTTTTGAATGAGATATTACATTTTAATTTCATACTGGCCCCACAAATTCTGTAGCTATTTCTGCCTGAATATAATATATTTCAATTATTCTGAATAAAATAAATTTGTCAAATTAAGTGATTTGTCTTAATTCATTCCCTCTTTGACATCTCTGCATCATTTGGCTGTGTTATTATTAAAATGTTTTCTCTCTCTCTTTTTCTCTTACCAGAGGTAAAGGAGGCAGAAAAGTGCTTCAGGCTTTACAGTGACTGGTGTTTGTACATCTTCAGAGATATTTAAAAAAATAATGACATTTGAGATGTCTCCTGTTAAAATTAGAATGGGGTTAGACTGGCATTTCTACTTCTCTGAGATTGTGTATGTGTGTGTCTTAGTAGATGTGCACATTTAGAGAATAAATTGATATTTTTAGAAATTAGGAAGAGGGCATGGGAATTGGGGATAATTTTAATGGGCAGGGCTAAGGCAATGAAGGAAAAGACTAATTGGATGCCAGCCAAACTATATACTTATTTTTCTTTATTGTTTTGCTATAATATTATATCATCATTATTATTTATACTTTATTTTCCTCTTTTTATGTGAATTTTTAAATTATCTATTTTATTATTTTTAAAGAAATAATTTTTCATAAATTATAAACAATTAGGTTTTTTTGCTTTTCTATAATTTTTGTTCACATTTCAATTAGAGTACTTGATAATATTGCTATGAAATTACATTAAATACTTTATATAAAAGCATATAAAATATATTATATTACATAAATTATGAGGGTTTTTTTGGTATATTTTATTGAGTGTGCTATTACATTTGCCCCATTTTTTATCCTCTTTATCCTCTCTGCCCTGCACCCCATCCCATCATCCCCACACCTCTTAGGCCATGTCCATGGGTTGCACAATATAACCAGCAACATTGAAATAAAAAACAAACTGACAGTATCCAGAGGGGAAGAGAGAGGGGGATGACAGGGGAAAAGGAGGGGAAGGGTCATCAAGGAACATGCATAAAGGACCCATCAACAAAGCCAAATGGAGGGAGGATTGAGGGTGGAAAGTGGGGGTGGGTGGGGTTGGGAAGTGGTGGTAGGCAAATGTTGATAAAAACAAACAAAAAAAGTGGTCTGGGGAGGTTGGGGGTAAATTATCTAATTATTTTAATGGAGGTACATTTGGGCTTGTTGGAGAACAGAAAGCTGTTATGATGCAGTTTATACTGATGTCTAACCAACACCTCCCTTTGAATGAGGTAATTGAGAAGATTGTGTGGGTTTCTTAGTGGACGTTTATATTTTCAAGTTAACAGAGAGGGTTCCATGACCACTTGCCAAGGCTGTACTCTTAACTATGATCAAAGTTTAGGGGCTAGCCATTACATTGTTTAGAACCCATCACCTATTGTATGACATGTTTACGTATAGACAGGACCTTACAGTCTAGACAGAAAGGTAGACTTAATAAATTCTTTGGAATAATAACAGATAAAGGTCAAGTTTTCATGACATGAGAGAGGACACAGGGAGTGACCTCTATCAAATTTGAGAGAACCTTTCATTTTCTAGCAGAGGCATGTGATATATTTCCAATATTTTCTATGGAATGGACTTCTCACCAAGACTCTAGTATTTTGGTCACAATAATTCTTGAATTTTTAAAAAAAGTTTCTGTATTTTTTTAAGGATTTATTTATTTTTAGAGGGACGTGAAGGGAGGGAAAAAAAGGGGGAAAGAAACATCGATGTATGAGAGATACATTGATCGGTTTCCTCTTGCACACCCCCAACTGGGGACTCTGCCCACAACCCAGGCATTTGCCCTGACTGGGAATAGAACCAATTACCTTTTGGTTCACAGGTTGGCACTCAGTCTGCTGAGCCACACCAACCAGGACTTGAATTCTTAAATATGACTCAAGCTAACTTTTCTGGTCTCATGTCAGATCTTTCCCCCACTATATATTGTGCTTCTGTGACACTAAACTTGGAGACTAGGGTGAGGGTGGAAGTAGTAGAACCAATTTCAATACTATTGTAGTAATTTGAAAAGATGATGATAATAGTAAACCATAGCCCTTGACATGAATGTGGTAAAAAGAGATGTGAAATTGTGTATATTTTGAAAATAGAGCCAATATGATTTAATAGTAAATTCTAAATTAGAAAAACAAGGAGTCAGGAATGACTAGGTTTTTGTCCAGAGAAGATGGAATTTCATTCAGAATTAAATTAAGTACACAGATAAGACAAGGAAAGGAACAGATTTGGAGGACAAACTAACAATTTGGTTTTGAATGTTTAATTTGAAATTCCTGTTAAGATTCAGAATGGAGAAATCAAACAGGCCATTGGGTTTAGGCCTAGAATTGAGATGTATCCATGCTAAAGACACTTATGTGAGAGACATAACAAAAAAGTTTGAGAACTACTCTACAATGGTGGAGATGGCCATATGAATAAACAGTTGGAATACAATGTCATGATTGCTAATTGGAAACCACTATTTTGTTTTGTAAGTTAGGTTGAGGTCGTAAGGAAAGGAGTGGCCAGTTCTTCCTGCTGGATTGCAAAACAGGCCTCAGATATTCCATTAAAATTGAAAGCTGAAATACGATTGATATATTGGGCCCACTCATGGGGGAACTTCAAACTGAGGAAGTAAAGGCACAGAAATAGAAAATATTTCAGTTTTGAATGTTGTGGGCATTCTAAGCATTTAAAGATACCTGAAGCATAGAGCTATGTTATTCAAAGTGTGGTCTGGAAATTGGGATAACTGTAATAGAATAACAATTCAAAATGTGTTAAAAAAGAACAGGACCAGACTCAGGAAATAGTTGTTACTTGTCCATAACAACAGAAGTATAAAGATTTAAATTAAACATTTAAAACTTTTATGACAAATCAACAGAATAATTTCATATATGTTAATCTAGTAGTATAACAAAAAGCTTTTTTGTTTTTAAAAATAATTCATTTTCATTGCATTTACAAAATGATTGATGCATAAAGAATTTGGGGAAAAATTACTCTTATCTCATGACTTCTGGCCAAGATGTAGGCATAGGCAGATATACTTTGTCTCCTTGCACAACCAAAAGAAAGACAAAAAACAAATTTAAAAACAAACAAAAAAACCCAGAACTGCCATAAAATCGAACTGTATGGAAGTCTGGCAACCAAGGAGTTAAAGAAAGAACATTCATCCAGACTGGTAAGTGGGGCAGAAATGGGCAGCTGGAGTGGAGAAGGCACGTGGCAAACCTGCGGTTGGCAGACCAGGGCAGGCAAGGCAGTGGCAGGCAGACCAGGCCGTCCCACAGTTGCATGTGAGAAAACCGGGAGGAACAACTGGGGAGTGAGAGAGGTTGTGCAATCCAGGGTTCCAGCACAGGAAAAGAAATCTGCAAAACCTCTAACAGTAAAATCTTGTGGGGATTGTGGTGGCGGGAGAAACTGTCAGTCTCACAGGAGAGTTTGTTGGAGGAGCTCACAGGGTCCAGGAATGTACACAAACCCACCCACCTGGGAATCAGCACCAGAAGGTCCCAATTTGCTTGTGGGTAGCAGGAGAAGCAACTGAAAAAGCCAAGAGCCAAGCCATTGGCATTGTTTCCTCTCAGACCCCTACCCACATACAGCCCCACAAGGCAGACTTGTGTTGTTGTGGGCAACATAACAACTTCTGTTGTTATGGACAAGTAACAGCTATTTCCTGGTCTTGTTCTTTTTTTAAAAACATATTTTGAATTGTTATTCTATTACAGTTGTCCCAATTTTTGGACCATGCTTTGAAGAGCACAACTCTATGCTTCAGGTATCTTTAAATGCTTAGAATGCCCACAACATTCAGAACTGAAACATTTTCTATCTCTGTTCCTGGTGAATACCTAAGGCTCTGTGCCTTACAAGGTAACTGGTGTTCCAGGGACAAAAAAAAAAAAAGAAAAGAAAAGGCCCAAACAGAAGAACAGAACAAAGCTCCAAAAATACACCTAAGGGATGAAGAGAGAGTCAACCTAACAGATGCAGAGTCTAAACCACTGGTAATCAAGAAGCTCACAGAAATGGTTGAGTATGGTTGCAAAATGGAGGAAAAAGGGAAGGCTATGCAAAGTGAAATAAAGAAAAATACAGAGAGAACCAACAGTGAAGGGAAGGAAACCGGGACTCAACTCAACAATTTAGAGCAGAAAGAAAGAAAAAACTTTCAACCAGAACAGAATGAAGAAATAAGAATTCAAAAAATTAAGGAGAGGCTGAGGAGCCTCTGAGACAACTTTAAACGCTCGAACATCCTAATCATAGGGGCACCAGAAGGAGAAGAGGGAGAGCAAGTCATTGAAAACTTATTTGAAAAAATAATGAGAGAGAACATACCCAATATAGCAAAGGAAATAGACTTCCAGGAAGTCCAGGAAGCTCAGAGAGTCTCAGAGAATTGGACCCAAGGAATCACACACCAAGGCACATCATCATTGCATTACCCAAGATTAAAGATAAGGAGAGCATCTTACAAGCAGCAAGAGAAAAGCAGAGAGTTGCCTACAAAGGAGTACCCACAAGATTACCAGCTGATTTCCCCAAAGAAACCTTACAAGCAAGAAGGGGCTGGAAAGAAGTATTCAAAGTGATGAAAGACAACTACCTACATCCAAGAATACTCTATCAAGCAAAACTATCATTTAGAATGGAAGGGCAGATAAAGTACTTCCTAGATAAAGTAAAGTTAAAGGCATTCATCATCACCAAGCCCTTATTAAATGAAATGCTAAAAAGACTTAGATAAGAAAAAGAAGATGACCAAAAATATGAAGAGTAAAATGACAACAAACTCACAACTATCAACAACTGAACCTAAAAACACAAAAACAAATACAAACTAATCAAACAGCTAGAACTGGAACAGAAGCACAGAAATAGAGATCACATGGAGGGTTATTAGGGGGTAGGGGGAGGGTGGAGAGAGGGGGAAAAGGTACAGGGAATAAGGAGCATAAATGGTAGGTACAAAATAAACAGGGGGTTGTTAAGAATAGTATAGAAAATGGAGAAGCCATAGAACTTGTATGTATCACCCATGGACATCAACTAAGGGGAGGAATGCTGGTGGCAGGTGGGATGCAGAGCAGAGGGGAATAAAAACATGGAAAAAATTGGACACCTGTAATAGCATAATCAATAAAATATATTAAAAAAACAAAAAAGAAGAAAAATTACTCATCTCAGATAGCTTGAGAAGCACAGAGATAGAATATCAGGAGGTAAGCATGGTCATATATAAGAGTAGGATATAAACCTTTGCATATCATGTTGCATTATTTGGATGTGATCTTATAATAAATAGAAGGCCATGAGTTTAAAAATATTTTTAAAAACTCATTAGAAAAAATTATGTAAAGGATTTGTCAACATGTACTAATGTACTAGCAAATAAGTCAGTAAGTTGATAGAAAAAGTGCTAGTTTTAGGGATGGTTTGGAGTTGGAGGAGTGATAAATTTGGAAAACAAAATGATTGTGAAGTAATAGTGATTACAATGTTATTTCAGTTTTATAAATGTGTTATGACCAAGTCCTTTTTTTTTTTTTTTTAAACACAGGAAGTCTGTAGAAGGATGACCTGAGATGCCTGGTCTACAGACATTAGGTCAGAAGAAAAAAAAATAAACGAAGCAGACATCTGAAAGAGCACAAGTTCCAATTTCATACATTACCAGGGGATTTCCCCCTCTAGCTATAAGCAAATATGCAGGTGACATAGTTCACTCATTTCTTTGGAAATATTTTCTTTTATGTTCTGTCACACTGAATGCTGTTTCATAAGGATGTTATAATAATTTTATTTTAGAAAAATAACTGGGTCTACAATGCATAGATTGGATTTAAGGGGTAAATAAAGATACATTTTCAGTAGTTACTGTTTAAATCTTGGCTACAAAATCTAACCTAAATTAGAAGTTAGACAACTGTTGACTCAAATGATGACATAATTGACATAAATGATGACAGTTATGGCATAATTTCAGCAGTCCCTGTGAGGGAATTAAGGGGAAGCTCTGAGCTTGTACTTGGGCCTACAGTAAACTGTGAATCAGGACCACCTTTATGGGAAAACACTTTAAAGAAAATTTTGTGTTAAGGGGCTTCAGCAGACTTGAAAGTACTAGTAAAAACAATAGTAGGTTAATTATGACATGGGTTTTACTTTGGCTAAAGAAATAGAGAGAACAGGAGACCTGGGATGTGTTAGAAGTAATTTTCCAAGTACTTTAATTTAAGCCTTGCGTGTGACAAAGATGATGGCCCTTATTTTTAAAGAAAGTAAGAAGAGTTTTACTAGAAATGTGATAAAATTTAATAAATAAGCTGGTGAAAACTAAAGATGTTTTAAGTATTTTAGATAGGAATTAAGGAAATATAAAAGGGAAAGGGGTAGGAAGGAGCTCGATGAGGGTAAAGGGACTAAATAGTGATGGAAAGAGACTAGACTTGGGGTGGTAAACACACAATTCAATATACAGATGATGCATTATGGACTTGCACATATGAAACCTATATAATTTTATTAACAAATGTCACCTCAATAAGTTCAATGAAAGAAAACATCAAAAAGAGATTGGTTATTGTAATTAATGTTATTGTCAATGTCTAAATTTGTCAAAAACATAAGAAAAATTTAGTTTTCTTCCAGAAAATAGACTGAATTCACAATTTAAAAATGATTACTCCTTCCGCAATAAGTGGAATAGATTTTTAAAGGCTTTTTAACATTTTAGTTACATGGAGGTTTCTTTCAAGTGAATTTTCAGTTCATGGAATATTGCCTGTTAACTTGAAGCTGAAAAAATAATAACTATTTATCTTAACTTCTTAGTATATCCAATTTTACCTAAAACTATTAAGTGTCTGAAAGATCTATACCAGCAATGTGGACCTACATATGGAATGTGTCTACTTTGATATTATTGCAGAGGGTTGCTTAACTTACAATTCTGAGGGTGGGTTCTCCACTTTCTATTTAATGGTAATCATTTTGAATGATAGTAATCTTATTTGTTCTTCATCTTGTTTTTGTTTTAGAAATTGTTTCTAAATTCTTTCTTTTTTTTTTTAGAAAAAGGTCACCTGGTATAATAATTTTATATTACCAAACAAGCAAATAAACAAACAAAATCTACAAAAACCTTTCACTTTTCTGAGAGTAGATATGTAGGATCTATGAACATGTGGTATTAATATGGTGGTGGGACAGCCATGCACTTATCTTTAGGGCAATATACATATATATATAGGATTAAGTTTAGTTAATTTAGTTATTTGATGTGACTGAGTGCTGAATGTTTTGTTATAAAATGCAAAAAGATTACAGGGAGAAGATAAAAGAGATCTTTGTGTTCTGAAAGACGTGAACCACACTATCAACCAACTTGATCTAGTTGACATAAACATTTTGTGTAACAACAGCAGGAAGCATATTCTTTTCAAGAGCAGAGGGAAAGTCTGTATTCTCGACCATTTAATAATCGGTATATTTAAAAGGATCTAAGTCATAAAAAGAATGTTCTATGATTACAATCCAATTATTTCTATAAAATCCTTATGCATTTGGAAATAAGCAACACTTTTTAATAGTTCATGGGTCAAAGAAAAGTTAACGTAAGGATTGGACCATATTTTAAATTGAAAAATTAAAAAAAATTACACAGCATATTCAAATTTGTGGGATGCAAAATAAAAAAAAGTGAGCCTAGGCTGCCAACTTACATCATATACAAAAATAAACTCAAGATGGATAAAAGAATATAAGCCATGTCACCATAAAAGTTCTAGAGAAGAAAACATAGGCAGGAAATTTTCAGATATCCTATGTAGCAATATTTTTGCCAATATATCACCTAGGGCAAGGGAAATAAAGGAAAAAATTAAAAAATTGGGACTACATCAAACTAAAAAGCTTCTGCACAGCTAAAGAAACCATTATCAAAATGAAAAGGGAGCCAACTGTATGGGAAAATATATTAGCAGTGATACACTGGAGAAGGGCTTGATCTCTGAAATATATAAAGAACACACAGGACTCCACAACAGGAAGAGAAACAATCCAATTAAAAAATGGGCAGAAGATCTGAACAGACATTTCTGAAAAGAGGGCATATGGATGTCCCACAGACATATGAAAAGATGCTTAGTATCACTAGCCATCAGAGAGATGCAAATTAAAACCACATTGAGATATCACCTCACACCTGTCAGAATGGCCATCATTAATAAATCAACAAATGACAAGTGCTGACAAGGGTGTGGAGGAAAGGGAACTATAGTGCACTGTTGGTGGAATGCAGACTGGTGCAGCCACTGTGGAAAACAGTATGGAATTTCCTTAAAAAACTAAAAATGGAACTGCTTTTTGACCCAGTGCTTCTGCTGCTGGGAATATAACCTAAGAATCCCTAGTCACCAATTCAAAAGAACTTGTGTACCCCCATGTTCATAGCGGTGCTATTTACAATAGCCAAGTGCCAGAAACAGCCTAAGTGCCCATCAGTAAATGAGTGGATCAAAAAACTGGTACATTTATACAATGGAATACAATACAGCAGAAAGAGGGAACTCCTAACTTTTGCAGCAGTATAGATGGAACTGGAGAGCAGTATGCTAAGTGACATAAGCCAGGTGGTGAAATACAAATACCATATGATCTCACCTATAAGTGGAACCTAATGAACAAAATAAACTAATGAACGAAATAGAACCATAGACATGGAAACATGGATCTGACTGAAAGTGAAGAGAAGGGAGGGGGCAAAGGGATAGTTATAGAAAGAACGGGAAGGTGCTAGACAAAGAACATGTATGAATGACCCAGGAACATTGACAGCAATATGGGAATTGGCTGTGGGTGTGGTAGGTGGTATGGGTGAAGGAGAGCAAAGGGGAAAAATTGAGACAACGATAATAAAAGAACAATAAAAATGATAAAAATTTTAAAAATGAAAAGATGTCTAAAATCAATGATTAAAGCTGCCATCTTAAGAAACTAGAAAAAAAGAAGAGCATGTGAAATCCAAAGGAAGTAGAAAGAACAGAATATTAAAGATAAGAGTGAAAGTGAATCAATTTACAAATCTAAAGAATTACAAAAAGCAATTAAATTAAGATGTAGTTCTTTGAAAAGATTTATAAAACAGATAAACATCTAGCCAGGCTGTTAAAGGAAAGAGAATATGCAAATTATTAATGTCAGGAATGAAAGAAAGAGTATGACTACTACTCATGCAGGTTTTAAAAAGATAGTAAGGGAATAATATAAACAACTTTATGCCTATAAGTTTAAATTAAATAAGTTCCTTAAAAGAAAAAAAATACAGAGGTAGCTAGCTATATTTGTATCAGACAAAATAAACTGTAAGTCAAAAAAACAGGAACAAGAGATAAAGAAGTTCTTAATATAATGATAAAGGGGACAATTCATCAAAAGAATACAACAATTATAAATATTTATGCACCCAAAATTGGAGGACCTAAATGTATAAAGCAATTATTAGTAGATAGGAAAGAAGAACCACTTAGCAATGCATTAATAGTAGGAGGTTTCATTACTTCATTTCAACAATGGTAAGATCATCCAGAAATGCAACAACATTCACAAACTTGAAGGACATTGTGCGAGGTGAAATAAGACAGTTAAAGTAGAAAAAAAACTGCATGGTTTCCCTCATATGTGATATCTAAAGGAGTCCTTACTCATAGAAACCGAAAGTAAATGGTGGTCATAAAGGGCTTGGGGTGGGAGGACAAAAGAGAAGTGAGTAGTTTCTGTTCAGTAACAATAAAGTTTCAGTTATGCAAGATGTAAAATAACTACCTATAAATTTTATAAAAATACCATATTAATGAAAACTTACAATTCTCCAAATATTAGAATAAAACATTTAAAAGTGTCTCTTTTCTAAGTAGAAACATTTTCTTCAATTTTTAGTTTGTATTACTCTAGAAATTTTGTGGAGATACATACAGGACAGAATAATGTTTTAGTGCATCTTTTAAGAATACCAATTTTTCTTGGGATTTTTATAACATAGTCTTGAGTCTTTGTGCTTGTAACACTTAAAAAAATCTTCCTTTACCTTTTGAGTAAATTTTTAAAAGATAAAATTAAAGAAACAATGCCTTTGTGCACAGTGAATAGAAGGAATATTTGGTACTTTTGTGTTCAAAGTGCATAGAACTTTATAACTATTTATTAAAACTGTTATATAAGCAATTGGAGCTTTGTGTAGGAGAGATGTATATCAAAGTAAAAACTTTTAGCCTTGAAAAGGAATAAGAAAGGCCCTGAAACAGTAGATAACAGTACAAACACTCAGATGTGGGGATTTTTGTTAGCAGCTATTGCCCACATCAGAGAAGTTGTAATGGGAAGCTAGGGCTATGCTAGAGGCAAAGTTACCATGTGTAAGAGGGTGTGGTGAACTGGAAAAGAATGGTAATGTACAGCCAGCATTCTGTTTTTTAAATATCAGGTGTTTTTAAAATCAAATATAGATATCTAATCACTGGCAAAGTAATTCTGAGGAGTTTGTTTCCAAAAGTTTCTTGAGTAAGGGTCCTACACTAGCCTTTCTTTGGAACAAATTTTGATTGGGAAATCAATGCTGGTCCAAAATTTCAGATTTGTTAATCACCTATCCTTGTTTCCATGCTTTTCATTTCATCTCAGTTTGAAGATGTTTCTAGTTCAGAGTTTCCATTTCTTCTGAATTTCCTGCAGTATCTGACTAGTGCATCTCAGCGTTTGTCTCAAATGTACTTGTCAAGAAGAAAGGATCAGTTGAACCTCCCATTATTCATAGGCCTGATCAGGTAGCTACTAAATGCAATTATGGATCTTGTGTTGTTTCCTTATTTGAACTTTTTTCAACCTGTTTACACATTCATAGGTTTGTTATCTAGACAATTACTTTTTATTTAATACTTAAAAATGTTTTATTTATTGACTTGAGAGAGTGAGAGAGACATTGATTTGTTGTTCCACTTATTTATGCATTCATTGATTGATTCTTGTATGTTCCCTCAACCCAGGAAATGAGATCAAAACCTTGACATAGGGAATGACATAGGGGAGGATAGCTCTAACCGACTGAGCTATCTGGCCTGGGTTGAGAATTTCTTTAGGTACATAATTTATTCACTTCTGTGGTAAAACACTGTGAATATTGCTTACATATCTTTTTCCGAATTAATTAATTGAGAATTGGCCAGTTTAAACTTCTTGTCAAAGCTGTTTTCACAATGTCCTTTTACTTGGTGGAAGCCTTTTCCTAGTCTCCACATTTAGAGAGTTATTCATCTATGTAGATTTGCTTAAGAATATGGGTTATTTACTGAACTTTTTTTTCTATAGCCACTGTTTTTAGAAAGGGTTTACACTATGTGTATTTGAATTTCTGGTAAAAAGATGGAAGTCCCTCATTCCCTCCATAGTAAGGCAATTTACTAGATTTTGTGCCTGCATTTGATGCTCTGGTTTCTGAAAGCAGTGTTTACATCTTTGTAGATTCTAATTTTGTCTCCTTCCTGAAACATCTTTAGTGCACATTCCCCAACTTTCAATTAGGTCTGACCCTTTCTGAAACCTATTTCATGCTCATATGGAATACCTGTAGAAAATGCAGATTTGATCTCATAGCTCTCACATTGCAGTTTTTTTTTCATAGGTTGATTTACTTATTTCCAGATAATTTACTGAAAATTTTTCTGCCTTTAACTTACATTAATTAGTTCAATCTTGTATATCTTCTATCTTCTTCACCATGTAGCATGAAAAATACACATAGTACTTAAAGGGATTCAATGGTGGCATTGCAGTGTGTGTTCACCCAGAATTTTAAATACCATTTTTCTTAATGAAAACAAAATAAATAAAAACAAAATGTTAGTATTTTGTATAAGCAGTTAGTATGAGGCCTCTTGGGATCTTTCAGAATATATTAGATGTTCTTTATTTGATATCCCAAGGATCTCTAGTCCTTCCCAATGATCTTTTCCCGAGAAACTTCATGCAAAGGACATTTTATTCTATTTTAATTTCCTATGGAAATGTAGCAGCTGAAAGAATTGAGCTTACCATATGAAACACAGAAACAAATAGGTGTTACTTTTTTATTATTTTCCCAAGAAGTTGATCAATTTTATATGAAACTGGAGACAATAAAAAAATGTATCAGTGACCAGACTGTGATATTTTAGCCAACAAGTGTTTAATTACATTCCAATATTTGGGAGGTATAGTAATAGGACTGCCAGGGATTAAATGGAAATTTTAGACACAGATAGTACAAGGGAAATGTGCAATGTCTTGGTTAAAACCGATTTATGTTCTTGAGGCAGGATATGTTGACAAAAAGAAACATTTTATTATAATTCTGATTTTGAAGTTGGTAAGAAACAAAGAAACAAAATTTTTATATGACTAGGGATTTCCCAAATATTAGTTTGATTTCTTAGTTATTAGACTAACAAGGGTCCCTCAGGATATAAACAAAATCCTCTACTTAAGACAAACGACAAAAATTTTTTAAAATGAAGGTAATAATGGAGACACTCAATTTTCATACCATAATTTCCCTTTATAGAGGTTTTAAAAGTGCCAAGGTTCAAGTTAACTTTGTGGATTGAAAGTAGCCCAAATATTTTTGTCATATGACACCACTCCTTTGTGAGGGTCATTGGGGTTTAGAATATATAAGAGGGGACCCCCAAAATGGAATTGCCTTCTGGAGAGTGGGTCCATTTTAGTACAGGCTTCCCTTTCTAGGTGACTGTTCTAGGAACCCATCTGTGTCAATATACCAGCCTGGTGCTGTGAGAAGCTGCATTTGGTTTCAGTGAATTTTTTTTAAGACACTTTCAACACATTTTCTCATTTCATAACGGGTGCTTTAGGAGTGCCCCTGCCCCTGCCCACACTATGCCTAATGTTAAGCATTTTTTTTGACCAAAAACGTCATGACTCCCATATTCCACACTCCTTATTCACCTGATCATGCCCCGAGCAACCTTTTGTTTTTGTTTCCCTGGATGAAACAAGCCCTCAAAAGGAAATGTTTTGCTGATGTGGAAGAGGTGAAACAAAAAATGTCAGAAACACTAAAAGGCATCAAAATTGACAAGTTCAAGAACTGTTTTAAGCAGTAGAAAAAACATCTCAATAAGTATATTGCATCAAATGGAGAGAGCTTTGAAAATGTCTGAATTATAAATGTAAGAATAAATATGATTTTTTAAATAAATAAATTCTGCTTTTTTTTAGTCCTCCCTAGTATCTTTTTAAAAAATAAATATTTTATTTATTTATTTTTAGAGAGAAGGGAAGGGAGGAAGAGAGGGAGAGAAACATCAATGCATGATCAGTTCTCATACTCCTCCTACTGGTGACCTGGCCCTCAACACAGGCTTGTGCCCTGACTGGGAATTGAACCAGCAACACTTTCATTTGTAGTCCAGCACTCAGTCCACTGCGCCACACCAGCCAGGGTCCCTCTTGTATTCTTACATAAAACTCAGGAGCTTAGAGTCAAATGCCATGTGTCATTCAGATATTAATTCTTCTTCCTAAGATGTGCCTAAATGAAGAACAAGATTTAGAAGAAAAGATTATAAAATAGCTGAACCCCCTTCCAAAGCAAAGTTTAAAGTAGAGAAATTAGTCATAAACAAAAGCGACTTTTCAAATTTTAGGATTGAATATCCGGGGATGTGTAAATGCACATCTTTTATTGGTGAACAGAAAGAACCACAGTAGAGAGAACCTTGAATCCTGGTAGGAGATATTTGAGTTTGCCATAATTTGTGATTGCTGGGGGATGCTCCTGAGAAACTGTTCAGTGTTGCTTTACCCAGTTTCACAATAATGATACCCTTACACCTGAACATCAAATAGCCAGGAAAGATTGGAGAAAACATTCAATGGAGAATAGTGAAGAAATAGACTTCTGCTCGGTGGTTCTCTAGTTCTTGGAAGCACACCATAGTGATAACAGAGATGACTATCAGGAAACTGCCTGCCTTGGAGTAAGTTTACTTGATTTTGAAGAAGATGGTTATATTACTATTCTTCATTACATCATTATTACCTTCTCTCACCCTCCTGTCCCATCCCTGAAGGAGAGTAGTATCAGTTTTTTGGAGATCATTGTGATAAATTCATGGAGGAGGATGGAGAAGAAAAGTTGGGAAAAAATAGATAACCAACATTAATCGAGATGTTACTATGCTTAGATATATGATTTTAAGTAATTCTTCCAAGAAACTTTGAGGCAAGTGCTGTTATCACCATTTTCTAAATTCAGATTGAGAGGTACAGAAAAGCAAAATTTTGTTAGTCACAAAATTTTTGTAAGTTTGAAAAGAGGCATATCCAGAAAATTAATGTAGGTATATATAAACCAAAGTCCTTGTTTTTTCCTCTGTTTCCATTTCAAAGTCCATGTGACTGATGCTTCAAAAGGCCCAAACTCAGAATGTCAGTGTTTTGAATAAGGAAAGATTTATTGATTAAGAAGGTGCCAACAGAGAAAATGGGAGTCCTGGTAGTTCTTCAAACCCATCTTAAGAATGTACAGAGTTCAGACCTCTTTTATGTCAAGGGAAAGGAAAATGGGAGGGGTTGTTTTGGGAAAACTCAAGATGCATGCAGAATGATTGGCATCTATATATGTAAGACAAATCAGGGGCTATAATCCTGAAGCCCATGGGAACAATGCAGGCTTGAACGAGATGAAGTCAGAGAGATTAATTATTTCACTAACTGATAACATAATGGAAATGAAATAATTCACCACCTGGAAATTTAGATATACATGTTTTTCATATGAAATATTCATACCCATAAAATTTGACTAGCTAATATCAAGTTTACTTGATAAGATAATAAAGTTTACTGAGATAAGATAATAAAAGTTACACATCAGTAAGATCAAAGGAGATGATGGTTTTTTGACTGAAAATATCTTGTTAGGAAAACTTGCACTTCTTTCTCCTATGCGCGTCTCCCTATAAAATCCCAAGTGCCTATATTTTATTTAATCTTAAAAATTCTAATATTGATTCTATTATAACATGTAAGGAATAGAAAATGAGGGTTGATTTCACACTAATCAGTTTTTTTCACCATTTGATGATAAAGAAAATCACTCACCCAGACCCATTTTCAGTAAACCTGATCAGAACAATGTGTCAAAAAGTACCTGAATTTAAACAAGTGCATATAACATAGTGTCAGGCCTGGGAAATCTGGGTCCAGCATCTTAGATATTATTGTGCACCTTAAACATTTGTTATTGATTATCAGATTGTTATAGGGCTTCCTAATTTATTTTTCTATAACACCTTTAGTAACCAGAATGAAATGAGGTAGTGGTGAATCATACATTTTTCAGCAGCTCTAGTCATAGTGGTTGGAAGAATATAAACACACCTAAACTATTGGGGGGAAAATATATCAACTAGAAAATCTGTAGATATATTATAAAATAAGTACAAACTAACTAATTTACAAATTATTTCTACTGTGTCTTTGCTAAACTTAGTACTTCAAATGCATTACAACATTTAATCTTTGCAATAATCTTCTGAAGTTGCCACTCTATTCCACTTTAGTGCTGGTGAAATAAAAGTTCTGAAAGAATGAATAAGATTACAATGTAAAAAAGAAATGACAAGATAAGAACTTGCAATGCCTTCCTGGGGAGTCCATTTTTAAAAATAATACAGGTACAGAAATTATTTCACTTACTTTGTGTTTGGGAAGAAGTGGTAACCCTTCCTCATTCCAGTTTTATAAAGATATAGTTGATACATAACACGTGTAAGTTTAAGGTTTATAATGTGATGACCTGGCACAGTATATATTGAAAAATGATTACTACAATAAGATTACTTAAAACACCTATTGCCTCACATAATTCTAATTTTTTTTTGGTAAAACATGTAAGATGTACTCCCTTAGAAACTTTTAAATATACAATACAGTATTGTTAACTATAGTCAGCATAATGAATATTAGGCCTAAAGATCTTATTTTCCTTATAACTTGAAATTTGTACTCTTTGACCAACATCTTCCCATTACCCCATCACCTATCTGCTGGAAACCATCATTGTACTCTTTCTTTTTATAAATTTGGGTTCTTTCTAGATCCCATGTATAAATGAGATCACAGTATTTGTCTTTCTTTACCTGACTTCTTTCACTTAGCATAATGCCTTCAAGCTACATCCATGTTGTCACAAATGACAGACTTTTCTTTTTTATGGTTGAATGGCATTTCATTTTATATAATTATATATAGAATATAATACATATATGCAAATGATGTATATATACACACACGTATATATACCACATTTTCTTTATCCATTCACTCACTGATGAACACTTAGGTTGTTTTCATGTCTCAACTATTGTGAATAATGTTGCTATGAATGTGGGAGTGTAGATAATCAGCTTGAGACAATGATTTCATTTCCTTCAGATACATACCCAGAAGTAAAATTGCTGAATTATATGGTAGCTCTACTGTTAATTTTTTGAGAAATGTTCATAATAGCTGAAACAGCTTACACTCCCACCTAATCGCTGTACAGAAGGAACCACTCAGAAACTATTCCTGGATTGATGCTTCTGGCCAAGATGGAGGTATAAGCAGACACACTTTACCTCCTCACATAACCCTAAGAAGGATCACAACTAACCTCAAAACAAAATACAACCAGAACTTCCAGAAAATTGAACTCTATGAAAGTCTGACAACCAAGGATTTAATGGAGAAATATTCATCCAGAGGGGTATGAGGGGTAGAGCTGGAGAGCCAAGGTGGAGAGGATGAAGTGTGGGAGTGGTGAGGCAGAGATGGCTGGCAGAATAGACCATCCCACATTCACATGTGGCAGATAAAAACTGAGAGGGACACTTGGGGAGTGAGCCACCCCAGCCTCAGACCAAACTGTGCAGCCCAGGGTTCCAGAGCCAGGAAAATAAAGCCTCATAACTTCTGGCTGTAAAAATCAGTGGGGGTTGGAGTAATGGAAGAAACTGCTGGTCTCTCAGAGGAGTCTGTTTAAAGGAACCGCAAGGCCCTATAATGTATATAAACCCTCCCACTCTGTAATTCAGCACCAGGGCAGTAGCTAGAATGGTGCCAGTCATGAGTCACCAAATGGGGGAAGTGACTAAACAGGGCGAGGGAGGAGCAAGCAGTATTGTTTCCTCTTTGACCCCGCCCCCCCTCCACAGCACCACAAAACAGAGAAACAGGGTGGCCCACCCTGGCGAATTCCTAAGGTTCCACCCCTTACGACATAACTGGTGCACCAAAATGGAGTCAAAGTCGATCTACCTAATAAACATAAACAAACACAGGGAAGCTGCAAAGTTGAGGAGACAAAGAGATTTCTTTGGTCCAAATGAAAGAACAGATCAAAACTCCAGAAAAAGAACTAAGTGAAACAGAGATAGCCAATCTATCAGATGCAGAGTTCAAAACACTGGTGATAAGGATGTCTTGAGATCTCACTGCGCACAGCAAATGCCTAACAAGAAGAAATGAAGGCTACACTAAGTAAACTAAAGAAAAATCCATAATAACCAACAGTGAAGGAAAGGAAACTGGGGTTCAAATCAATTATTTTGAACATAAGGAAGGAATAAATATGTCTCTAGTACAGAGTTAAGAAACAAGAATTAAAAGAAAAACTAAGGAGATAATAAGAAGATTCTGGGATAACTCCAACATCCAACATCTAAGTCATAAGGATGCCAGAAGAAGAGGAAGAGCAAGAAATAAAAAATTTATTTGAAAAAATAATGAAAGAAAATTTCCTTAATTTGGTAAAAGAAATAGACATAAAAGTCAAAGAATCACAGAGAGTCCCAAACAATTTGGACCCAAAGAGAGTAACACCAAGGCACATCATAATTAAAATACTAAAGGTTAAAGATGAAGAGAGAATCTTAAAAGCAGCAAGAGCAAAGCAGAGATACCTATGAAGGAGTTCCAATAAGACTATCAGCTAATTTCTCAAGAGAAACTTTGCAGGCAAGAAGGGAATGGCAAGAAATGTTCAAAGATGAAAATCAAGGGCCTGCAACCAAGGTCACTCTATCCAGAAAAGCTATCATTTAAAATGGAAGGGCAGATAAAGCACCTCCCAGACCAGGTAAAGCTAAAGGAGCTCATCATCACCGAACCCTTATTATATGAAATGTTAAAGGGACTTATTTAAGAAAAAGATCAAAGCTATGAACAGTAAAATGACAACAAACACACAACTATCAACAACTGAATCTAAAATAACAAAAATGAAAACAAAAACAAATTTAGGAGGCAACTAGAACAGGAACAGAATCATAGAGATGAAGGTCACATGGAGGGTTATTAGCAAGGAGAGGGAAGAGGGAGAATGGGGGAAAAGGTATAGGGATTAAGGAGCATGAATGGTAGGTGCAAAATGGACAGAGGGTGGTTAAGAATTGTATAGGAAATGGAAAAACCAAAGAAGTTATATGCATGACCCACGGACATGAACTAAGGGGAGGTGGATTGCGGGAGGGAAGGGAGGTACCAGGTAGAGGGGGGTAAAGGAGAAAAACTTGGGACAACATTAATAGCATAACCAATAACATATACTTAAAACAAACAAACAAACAAACTGTTCCTGGGAAGGGCTGAAAATAAATTCAAGGCTGCTTCTTAGAGTGTCTCTGGGAATGTACATAATGCTCTTCCACGCTATTTTACTTGGCTGGCAGCAGTGCTCATAAACTCTTCCTGGGAAGGTTAGAATTGACTCAGGGTTGTTCCTTTTAACGTCAGTGTGATTTCAGACTGGTTTTCCGCACTGGTTTCCTGAACTATCAGCACTGCTTGCAGACTGTGCCTAAGAGGGGCTGGAACACAATTAAGGGCTGCTCATTTTAGTGTCTCTGGAGGTGCATACAGTGATTTCCACACTGGATGCCTAGGCTATTAGTACTGCTCACAGGCTGTGCTTGAAAGGGGCTGAAAGAGGGCAGCTCCCATTTGGTATCTCTGAGAGTGCAGACAGTGGATTTCTAAATTGATTCCCTGAGATAGCTGCACTGCTCATATACTGTGCTTGGAAAGGGCTGGAACTGAATTCAGGGCTGCACCTTTCAATGTGTCTGGGTGTGCCAACAACGGTTTCCCTCACTGATTCCTTTGGTTAGCACCGCTGCTCAAAGGTTGTGACTCAGGTTCTGGAACTGAATTCAGGGGTACTTCTTTCAGTATCTGGGAGAGCAGACAGTGATTTTCCGCATTGGTTTTCTGGGCTAGCAGCACTGCCTATAGACAGTGTTTTAAGGGGCTGAAACTAAATTCAGGATTACTTCCTTCCAATGTCTTTAAAATGCAGATTGTTGTTTTCCATACTGTTCCTTGGGCTAGACTGTGCCTGAGAGGGGCTGGAACTGAATTTAAGTTTGCTCCCTTTCAGTGTCTCTGTGAGAGCAAACAGTGAATTTCTACACTGGTTTCTTGGGTTAGCACCATTACGAGTGGATAGTTACTGGGTGGGGCTGGAACTGAATGCAGGGCTACTCCCTTTCAGTGTCTCTGGGAGCACAGACACTGGTTTAACACACTGGTTGTTTGGGTTGACAGCACTGCTGATAGAGTGTTCCTGAGAGGGGCACAAGTGGAACTCAGAGCTCTTCCCTTTCAGTGTTTCTGAAAGTGCAGACAGTGTTTTTCCACACTGGCTCCCTGAGCTTGTACCACTGCTCGCAGACTGTTACTGGGAGGTGTTGGAATTTAATATAGGGCTGCTCCCTTTCAGTGTCTCTGAAAGTGCACCCCATGGTTTTCCACATTTGTTCCCTGGGCTAGTAGAAACTGCTTATAAACTTTGCCTTGGAGAGGTTGGTACTGAATTCAGGGATATTCCCTTTCAGTGTCTCTAAGAATATAGACAGTGGTTTTCCATACTGGCACCCTGGCTATCAGTAATCATCATAGACTAGGTGGGGAGTGTTAAAGCTGAGTATAGGGCTCTTTTAGGATCTCTGGGAGTATTTATTAGTGGGTTCTTGGGCAGACAGATTTGCTTGTGGTCCAGCTGCGAGGTGGTTGAAACCCTGTATAGGGCTTTCCCAGGATCTCTGGGTGTGCAGACAGAAATTTCTTCTGTCTGCCATTTGGCCTGCTCCTGGAATGAAACTAGTAGGGGTATGATAGTCCATTATAGGGCTTTTTAAGGATCTCTGGGGATACATCAGGATTATTTCCCACTGGGACTCTGAATGCTCTACACTGCATATAGCCTGGCAGACTGTGAATGTATGAAAACTGGAGCAGCATGTAGCAAGGTTGTTTCTGGACTGTGGCTGGGATAGGCTGGAGTGTAGTTCCAGGACCCTTTCAGAATCTACTGTCTGATCAAATCTGATGAACATCCAGAAGCTTTCTGACCAGGACTGGGAGTTGCTGGAGCCAGATCAAGGGCCATTTCAGGGTCCATCTATAGCCAGGACCAAGATCTGTATGTCCCTTATGCAATACATGAGTGGGTGGGACTTCTCCTATATTCTTGGTGTATGGTGCTGGTGACAGATGCAGAGCTGAATGTGGCTGTAGCTGAGTTTTCAGGGTACAGAGTTCTTTCAGGGTCTGTAGCCAAGATTATGGTCAGGGAATTAGTTACTTGGATGCAAACCTGCTTTCTCAAAAGAGTTTCCTTCAGTCTTGGGCTCTATTGGGGTTTCTAAATACCCTACAGGATCCCAAAACTCCCACAAAGGCACTTTTGTCCACGGAAGGATGCTAAATTATTTTTTTAATGTTTTTCTTATTTTTCAGTCACAGTTAACATTCAATATCATTTTGTATTAATTTCAGTTAACATTGAATATTATTTTATATTAGTTTCAGGTGTAGAACATAGTGGTTAGACAATCATATGCTTTACATAGTGGTCTTCCTGATATTTCAAGTATAATGGGGCACCCCACATAGTTACTATAATATTACTGACTATATTGCCTATGTTGTACTTTACATTCTTGTGACTATTTTAAGACTACCAAATTTCACTTCTCAATCCCTTCACCTTTTTCACTCAGTCTCCTAAATCCCTCCCCTCTGGCAACCATCAGTCTGATCTCTGTATCTATGAGTCTATCTCTATTTTTTTTTGTTCATTTATTTTGCTATTTAAATTCCACATGTAAGTGAAATCATATGGTATTTTTCTCCCCTTTTGACTTACTTCACCTGGAATAATGCCTTCTAGGCCCATCCATGCTGCTGCAAATGGTAAGATTTCATTCTTTTAGGTCCAAGTAATACACTGTTGTATATATGTATAGCATCGATTGGTTCACTCACTATTAATGTGCACTTAGGTGGTTTCCAAATCTTGGATATTGTCAATAACACACTAATGAACATAGAGGTGCATATATATTTTCCAGTTAGTATTTTTGGTTTCTTGAAACATATACTGAGAAATGGAATTGCTGGGCAATTCTATTTTAAATTATTTTGAGGACCCTCCATACTGTTTTACATAGTGGCTGAATCAATTTACATTCCTATCAACAGTTCACTAGGGTTCCCCATTCTCCACATCCTTGCTGTACTGATTATTTATTGATTTATTGATGATAGCCATTCTGGCAGGGGTGAAGTGATATCTTATTATGGTTTTAATTTGCATTTTTCAGACAATTAATAATGTTGAGCATCTTTTCATATGTCTATTGGCCATCAGTATATCTTCTTGGGAAAAATGCCTATTCAGGTCCTCTGCTCATTTTTTAATTGGATTTTTTTTTGGTATTGAGTTGTATGAATTCTTTGTAAATTTTGGATAATAACCCCTTATTGGATGCACCATCAGCAAATATCTTCTGCCATCCAGTGAGTTGTTCTGTTAATGGTCTCTTTTGCTGTACAAAACCTTTTTAGTTTGACATAGTCCAATTTGTTTATTTTCTCGTTTCACTTGCAAAAAAAAAAATCAGAAAAAAATATTACCAGAGAAATGTCAGAGAGTTTACTGCCCATGTTTGCTTCCAGGAATTTTATGGTTTTGGATCTCACATTTAAGTCTCTAATACATTTTGAGTTTATTCTTGTGTGTGGTATAAGAAGATGGTCTAGTTTCACTTTTTTTGCATGTATCTGTTTAATTTTCTCAATCTCACTTTATTGAACAGTCTGTTTTTACCCCATTGTATGTTCTTGAATTTTTTATCAAATACTAATTGACGAGATAAACATGAGTTTATTCCTGGGCTCTGTATGCCATTCTAATGACCTATGTATCTGTTTTTGTGCCAGTATCATGCTGTTATGATTACTGTTGCTTTGTAGTACAATTTGGTATCAGGCAGTGTGATAACTCTGTTCTTTCTCAAGATTGCTGCAGCTATTTGAGTTCTTTTGTCATTCCCTATAAATTGTTGGATATGTTCTAGTTCTGTGAAAAATGCTCTTGGTATTTTGAAACAAACTACTTTGAATTTATTGATTACTTTGAGTAGAATAGACATTCTAATTTTATTAATTCTTTCTATCTATGAGAACGGTATATGCTTTTATTAGTATCTTCTTCAATTTCTTACTTTCGGGTCTTTTACCTCCTTGGTTAAATTTATATCTAGGTATATTTTTGATGCAATTATAAATTAATCTTTTAAAAACTTTTTTTCTAATAGTTCATTGCTGGTGAATAAAAATACAAACTATTTCTGAGTTTTAATTTTGTATCCTGCTACTTTTTCTAATTTATCAGTTCTAGGAGATATGTGGTGAAATTTGTTTTAAGGGTTCTCAGTATAGAGTATTATGTCTTTAAAAATCATGAGTGTTTACTTCTTTCTTTCCAATTTTTATGCCTGTTATTTGCTTTGTTTTCCCCCCTGGGTGCTGTGGCTAGGACTTCCAGTACTATGTTGAATAAGAGGGGTGAAAGCAGACAGCCCTGTCTTGATCCTGATCTTAGGGAAACACTTTTAATTTTTCCCCAATGGGTATGATGTTAGCTGTGTGTTTGACATATATGGCCTTTATTTTGTTGAGGTATTTCCCTCTATTCTCATTTTGCTGAGACAGTATATCATAAATGGGTGCTGGATTTCATCAAATGCTTTTTATGAATCTATTGATATGATATCATAAAGCAAAAATGTTATTTATATTTTGTTTATGTGGTGTATCTTGTAAATTGATTTGCAAGTTTGCACCAACCTTGATCTCAGAAATAAATCATACTTGATGATAATGTATGATCTTTTTAATGTATTGCTGAATTTGGTTTGCTAATATGTGTACATTTTTGCATCTATATTAATCAGGGATATTGGTCTATAATTCTCTCTCTTTGCAGAGTCTTTATTTTTAGTTTGGAATTAGGATAATGCTGACCTAAAAAATAAGCCTCTGAACCATATTTCCTCTTGAATTTTTGAAATAATTTGAGAATAATGGGCATTAATTCTTCTTGAATATTTGGTAAAATTCACCTGTGAAGCCATCTACTCCAAGTTTGCTTGCTGAAAATTTTTTGATTACTGCCTCAATTTTGTTGGTTGTAATCAGTCTGTTCATATTTTCTGTATCTTCTTGATTCAGTATCAGAAGGTTGTATGTTTCTAACAATTCATCCATTTATTACATTTTGTTCTATTCGTTGGTATACAGTTACTTGTAGTATTTTCTTAAAACCTTTATATATCTGTGGTGTCAGTTATTTCTCTTTCATTTTTAATTTTATTTATTTGGGTCTTCTTTATTTTTTGGATGAGTCTTGTTTATATTTTCAAAGAATCAGCTCTTATTTTTATTGATTATTTTTTTATTTTTTTAGAGTCTGATTTGTTTTTCCTCTGATCTTTATTACTTACTTTCTTCTACTAATTTTTGGCTTATTTTCTTTTTCTAGTTTAAGTATAAACTTGAATTATTCATTTAAGAGTTTTCTTGTCTCTTGAGGTAAGCCTATATTGCTATGCATTTCCTTCTGAGGAGTCCTTTCACTGTGTCCCATAGATTTTCGGTTGCTGTGTTTTCATTTTCATTTGTTTCAAGATAAATTTTGATTTCTCCCTTGACCTCATTGTTTAGTAACATCTTATTTAGCATCCACTTGGTTTCATGTTTTACAGTTTTTGTCTAGTTTTATGCCACTTTGGCCAAAAAAGATGCTAGATATGATTTCAATATACTTAAATTTATTGACTTCTGTTGTGGCCTAAAATGTGGTCTATGCTGGAAAATGTTCTGTGTACATTAAAATATATATATTCTGCTGCTTTGTGGTAAATTGCTCTGAAAAATATTAACTACAATCATCTGGTCTAACGTATCATCCTTGACCAGTGTTTCATTGTTAATTTTTATCTGGAAAATATTGATGTCAATGTGGTGTTAAATTATTTCACTATTACTGTATTTCTTCCTTTAGATTGATGCCAAATTATTCTTTTTTTAAAAAAAATTACTGTTGTTCAAGTATAGTTTTGTCCATTTTCCCCACTACCACTCCCCTTCCCATCCCCACTTCCCTTCCTCAATCCTACCCCCTTTTGGCTTTGTCTATGTGTCCTTTATATATGTTCCTTGATTACCCTTCACATTTTTCCCCCTGTTATGCCCAATTATTCCTAATAGGGATTCACATGTGAAGGGTATTTTATTTTACTGACTTTGAATCTAAGGGGTTGTTGACTTTGAATCTAAATTATTCTCTTAAGTGTAGTTGCTTTGGAGAAAAACATAAAATTTCTTTTCTTTGAGAGAAATATACTTTAGCCCTGGGTGGTGAGGCTCAGTGGATTGAACGCTGACCTGTGAACCAAAGGGTTGCCAGTTCGATTCCCAGTCAGGGCATATGCCTGGGTTGCCGGCCAGGTCCCCAGGAGAGGGCGCTTGAGAAGCAACCACATCGGTGTTTTCATCTCTTTCTCCTTCCCTTCCCCCCTCTATACATACATACATACATACATACATACATACATACATAAAAATAAAAAAAAAAAGAAAGAAGTACACTTTATGTAGCCCTGACCAGTGTAGCTCAGTTGGTTGGGGGTCATCATGCTGAAAGGCTAGGTTCCTGGTCAGGAAACATGTCTAGGTTGTGGGTTTGATCCCTAGTTGGGGTACATTTGAGAGGCAATGGATTGATGTTTCTCTCTCATATCATTGTTTTTCTCCTGGTATCACTCACTTTCCTGCTCATCTTGAGAGCAGAGGCACATGATGCTTTTGTTCCAGAATAGTTTTTCTCTAGTAAACATACTTAGAAGAGAAAAACATTTTTGCTCTTTGGAGACAGATGGGTTTATCACCTATATAAAAGATTCAGATTTCCTTTTTAAAAATTTTTTTCCATTATAACATATTTCATTTATTCATTTGTTTTTTGCTGTTCAAGTTTCAGGTTTTCTATGTCAAAGTAAAAATTTTTCTGAACAATGTTAGACAAGGGAGACTTTTCATGGCTGTTGTAATAGAGCAGAAAGATCAGAATTCAGTCTAAACTTGGCAAAATAAAGTTTACAAAAATGAAAAGATATTTATTTATTTATTTATATTGCTGTTCAATTTCAGTTGTTCCAATTTTTCCCCATAGATCTCCTCTCTGCTACCCAAAACTGCCCTTGTGCCATCAGTCAGTCCCCACCCTGTTGTCCATTACCATGGGTCTTTTATACATGTTTCTTGACTACCCTTCCCCTTCTTTCCCCCATTATCCCTCTCCCTGCCCCTTCTGGTCACTGTCAGTTTGTTCTTTATTTCCATGTCTCTGGTTCTATTTTGCTCATTTGTTTGTTTTGTTCATTAGGTTCCACTTATAGGTTAGATCATATGGTATTTGTCTTTCACTGTCTGGCTTATTTCACTTAGCATAATGCTCTCCAGTTCCATCCATGCTGTTGCAAGGGGTAGGAGTTCCTTCTTCCTTTCTGCTGAGTAGTAGTCTATTGTGTAAATGTACTAGGGGGTGGATTGAATGTGGGAGGTGACGGGTGGTTAGGGCAGGGGAAAGTAATGGGGGGAAATTGGGGACAATTGTAATTGAACAATATATTTTTTTTAAATGCAGTTCCATCTTTAGTTTTTTGAGGAAGTTCCACACCCCTTTCCATAGTGGCTTCACCTGTCTGCATTCCCACCAACAGTGTACCAGGTTTCCCTTTTCCCCACATACTCACCAGCACTGGCTATTTGTTGATTTGTTATTGATGGCCATTTGGACTGGCGTGAAGTGGTATCTCACTGTGGTTTTAATTTGCACCTCCCTGATGTCTAGTGATGCTGAGCATCCTTCCATGTCTCTGGGCCCTCTTTATGTCCTGCTTGGAGAAGTGTCTATTCAGGTCCTTCGCCCATTTTTTAATTGGATTGTTTATCTTCCTAGAGTGCAGTCATGTTAATTCTTTATATATTTTGGAGATCAGACCCTTGCCCAAGGTATCCTTGGCAAATATGTTTTCCCATATGGTTCATTCCCTTTTCCTTTTGCTGATATTCTCTTTGACCATGCAGAAGCTTTTTAATGTCATGTAGTCCCATTTGTTTATTCTTTCCTTTATATCCGTTTCCCTAGGAGATATATTGGCAAAGATATCACTGCATGAAATATCTGACATTTTCCTGTCTATATTTTCCTCTAGGACTTTTATGGTGCCACAACTTATAGTTAAGTCTTTCATCCATCTCGAGTTTATACTGGTGTGTGGTGTAAGTTGGTGGTCCAGTTTCATTTTTTGGAATGTAGTTGTCCAGATCTCCCAGCACCATTTATTGAAGATGCTATTTTTACTCCATTTTATGCTCTTAACCCCTTTGTCAAATAATAATTGACCATAGAGGCATGGGTTTATTTCTGGGCTCTCCAATCTGTTCCTTTGATCTATATGCCTGTTCTTATGTTGGTGCCAGACTGTTTGGATTACAGTGGCCTTCTAATATAGTTTGATATCAGGTATGTGATTCCTCCTACTTTGTTCTTTTTCCTCAAGATTGCTGAGGCTATTTGGGGTCATTTATGGTTCCATGTAAATTTTTGAAGTATTTGTTCTGGATCTGTGAAATGTGTCATTGGTATTTTAAATAGGGATTGCTTTGAGTCTATGGATTATTTTGGGTGGTATGGATATTGTATGATATTCTTCCAGTCCATGAACACGGTATATGCTTCCAATTTATTTGTGTCATATACTTCCACTTATTTGTGTCTTCCTTAATTTCTTTCTTCAATGTTCTGTAGTTTTCTGAGTATAGGTCTTTTACCTCCTTGGTTAAATTTATTCCTAGGTACTTTATTTTTCTTATTGCTATAGTAAATGGGATTCCCCCCACCTCCATTTCTGTTTCTAAGAAAATATTTTTAAATGTGGGGTGAATTACTCAAAAAGTACATGAGGATCTTAGGCCATCTGTGTTTGCTAATTGGCTTTCTCCAAAGGAAAAAAAGTAAACTTCTTATAGTTTTATGACAAGAGGTAGTTTTTAACTTGTTGGAAGCCTTCCACCAAAGTTAGGTTTCTGCTCTCCCAAAGATACTGAGATCTTTAAAATAAGAATAATATTTTCCTTAATGTATTTTTAAAAGATGACTCCAAGATTTTTAATGAAGACATTTTTAGGTTTTCAATCTGATGTGAGAATCTTAAAATGATTTACATTTCAGAGGTACATAGAAAGAATTTATGATACATTTTTTAAAGTAAATTCTCTTAGAAAAAGGAGATAAGAGATCTAGAAGCAGGAAGAAGCCTGTATAAAGTTTAGCTGAGCTGAGGGCAATTTTCAGCCTGACTTAGTCACCTGTGCTCTGGGTTGCTCTCTAGTAACACACACTCCTGTATGTATAGGTGTCACACAACCCTCTTCACATTTTCCTATGGGAATTGGGGCTTAACTCAAGCTTTTATACTCTGGCTACTGTGATTGCTGTAAGTAATAAACTGCCATTTGCCTTTGACCTAGCAGCAGCAATAAAATTGTAGTCACACACATAAGAAATAAGTCACACACAGCTGACTTATTTCTTAGTTTGAAACTAGTGCAAAACCTAAGGCTCCTCAGAGCTTTTAAAACTAAACTTGATTAACTTAAGCAAAATGATAATTTTGGAAGGTTTGTGGGCCTTTATGTAAATGAGAAAAGTATCAAAACCTATTTAAAGGAAATAGGGCAACTCCAAAATTTTTATTTGTACAATCTTGTTCATCATCTCCTTAGGGAACTGTCATTAAAATATTTCCAGCCCTCTCTGACTACTCATGTTTTTCAGTCCTAGGTTAGAGAAAAGGGTTTGCCTCAGTGTAGTCAGAACCCCAAACTCATGTTCAAGAAAGTACCTTCTTGTAATTAATTTCTCCCATTGGTTTATACTGAGTCAGAGAGAATATTCCCTGAAAGTATGATGCTAAACAAATCAAGCTAATAGATTGTCATTAGATTTTTAAAAAAAAGATTTTGTCTATTTATTTTTAGGAGAGGGGAGTAGAGGGAGGAAAAGAGGAAGAGAAACATCTATGTGAAAGAGTAACATCTATCAGTTGCCTCTTGCACACACCCCTGGTCAGATGACCAGGGGACCAAACTCAAAACTCAGGCATGTGCCCTGACCAGGGAAATACCCAGAAACCTTTCTCTTTGAGGAATGACACCAAACCAACTGAACCACACCTGTCTAGGCTTGGCATTAGTTTTTACTGCTAAGCTTTCACACTTGTACACATGTTGCCACACACAAATATATCTTTTTCTTTATGTAATTATAGAAATGTAATTTTATGTAACAAAATTCTTAATGTAATAAAAACAATTTACTGAGCACTTATTAAGTATTAAGCACCTTTGTAGTTAAATGATACATCAGTGAACAAAAACAAAACATTCTGCCTTCACAGATTTATATCCTAATGCAGAGAAAGAAAAACAAACAGTAAAAAAAATTACATAATGTTAGAAGTTATGTGTGCATTTAAAAAAGTAGAGCAAGACAGGAGAGTGGAGATGTTGGGAATGAAATCTTAAATAAGAAGGGGCTATTCAAGCAAAGACATGAAAGAGGTTAGAAAGAACATTATGCTGGAATAAGAAGTCCCTCATTTTGTCTACCTCTTTAACATCTAAAATTAAGTATACATCCACAAAAAACACAAACCTTTCTGGAAGTTAGAGGATCGAGTTTTATAAACAAGGAAAACAAGGAACATTTTCCCCATGTGCATTTGTTAATATGTAGAGAGACACTGCTATTGCCTGTGGAACCAAAAGGAACCTGGGAGTAGAATTCAGCCCTTCTTGGTTGCAGTCAGGGAACTCAAAAAGAGGGCTTACTTGGGCAGATATGTAAGGATGGAAGTGTCTTTGTGGAAGCCATGGTTTACTGAGAGGACATTTCAGCACGCTGTTGGAGTAAAACAACATAAACAAAAACAACAAAACCAAACAAATGCAGATTTGCTTTAGAGAGTGTAAGAGGAAATTCATCAGTACCACTCCTTAACCAAGGTGGTACAGCATGGGATTCAACTAGTTATTGACAACCTCATTTGAAAGAAAACAATTGAGTGAGTGTCCATGGTTCCTACTGTATGAGGTGCTGCTGAAGAAGCCTGTTTATCTTCCAGTGTATACAGAGTACTGAGGCAGGACTTTCATATCTGGATAGAGAGAGGAAACTGGGAAAGGCAGATAAGAATTTCAGAGGGTATTTAAGAAATGCGGTTTCTTCTGACTGTGCTCAGAACTTCAGAATAAATTTGCTCACATACAGTTGGAAAAATACCTCACCTAAAAATTTCCCCAACTGGCCCATGGACATTTGCAACATCCCAACTGCCAACTCGCATTTCTCCTAATTCCATAGCTGACTCCATGTGCATACTCCCAAGGTGGTTGCAAGAACAAGCTATGAGTACTCAGAAAACAGGAAAGGACCTATGGGCAAGAAGAAAGCACAAAGTTGAGCTGAACATCATCATCAGAAAAACAAGAGATTTCGAGCATTCAGCCTGGTGTGTAGTAAGATAACATTCAAGTTTAAGAATTCTGCCACAAAAGAGAGCAAGCAATGTGGAACAGGTGTATCCATACCAGTTCAGAGAAAGGTCAGAAGATAAAAAGCAACAAAAAAGCATCTCCCACCTGAAGGTGGCTAGCAGAGAGTGGACAAGGTGACATCTACTTTATATACCAAAACAGCAATGTAAAATATTAAAAACCATAAATAATCAAGAAAACATGACATCACCAAAAGATTACAAAAGTCCTCTGGTCACCAAACCCAGACACAAAGATATATAATTTATTACATAAAGAATTCAAAGAGCTATTTTTTTTTGGTTTTTTATTGTATTTTTCCATTATCATTTACAACCTTTATACCTCTTCCCCCACAATCAGCATACTGATGTTTATGCCCATGAGTCCTTTTTTGTCTTTGCTTGATCCCTCCAACCCCCACCCATAGCTGTCAACCTGCACTCTATCTATGAGTCTTTTCTATTTTGCTTTAGTTCCATTTGTTCATTAGATTCCATATATGAATGAAATAATATGATATTTTTCTTTCTCTGACTGGCTTCATAATGTTCTCCAGGGAAATCCATGATGTTGCAAAGGGTAACATTTTCTTCTCAAAAAAGCTGTTTTGGGGAAACTCAATGAGCTACAATAAGACAAAAAATACAATTCAACAAAATCAGGAAAATAATACACAAACAAAATGAGAAGTTTAACAAAAAAGATAGAATAAAAAAAGAGCCAAACAGAAATTTTGGCACTAAATAATTCAATAAATGAAATTAAAAATTCAATAGAGAGCATCAACAGCAGAATAAACCAAGCAGAAGATATAATCAGTGAGTTAGAAAACAGGAACTTTAGGAGGAGGCTGAAAGATGGCAGTGATGTATGTGGGAGCTGAGCTCACTTGCTCATGCACCCAGCTGGGCGGACACCTAACCAATCTCCCGAAGAACAGAGTGAACAGTTAACAGGATCCCAACTCATATGAAGTTTGAAAGCCAAAGTGTGCAGAGGATGCCTAAAAACAGGTGGTAAGGAGATTTTATAAGCTGATGGGAAGGTCCCTGGGACAAGCGCTGGAGACTGTGGCTGCCACAGGAGCATTGGAGGGGAGCTGTGTCATTGATAGCCACCAAGCTGCTCCCTCTTGTCCCAGAGCGAGGACGTCTGAGACCCACACCAGCAGAGATGTGGATCTGTGAGGTCCCTGTGGGGGATAAAAAGACAGTAAGTGACACACAGCCTGAGGCATACCTCAGCTGGGGCTGCGATGACTGGCTAGAACAGTACCAGAGAAACTGGGGAGCTGGGTGACATCTGGAGCTGGGGGAAGAGATGGGTTGCAACTGACCATGGCCCAGATAGACCCTGGGCTGGTCAGAGAGTTGGACTGTGTGGAAAGCTGGGCACCTGCTAGAAGCAGCAGGTGGCAACCAAGGGGACTTTTCTTAAAACAGAACAAAAAAACCCAAAACACTGAGCAGCTGTGCAGGAGCCTTGTACGCGTGACCAGGTCAGCAAAGAGGGAGGGAGTGGGGAGCGGTTTGCTTCTGCTCAGGGTGCCTCATGGATTGATCAAAGTGGGGCAGCAGGGGCTCAGAGAGGCGGTGCTTCCCAGAGAGACTTCTTCCAATAGCTGAACTGAGCCAAGGTGCAGGGACCTCATAGGCAGGCAGAGGCCAGGCCAACAAAGGGAGGGGGCAGCATGATTTGCTTTCACTCAGTGCACTCCACAGATTGATCAAGGGTTACAAAATGAGGTGAATTATCAGCACAAGCCTAGTGCAAATGCACAGAGTGGAGAGGGTGGACCACAGTGCTCTCAGGGTGTGGTCTGGAAACTGGGCACCTGTGATTATTGTAACCCAGACTGAACCACCATCTGAGCGGAAACACAGGGAAGGAAAAAATTGGAGCCCAGCCCCACTCTGCCTGCAGAATTTGAGCAGGCTTGCAAAACTGGCTTGGTAGGTTGAAAATCAACAGGGGGCTTTTTAATTTTGTTTGAAGCATAAGATAATAATATGCAGAGTTGGGAGAAAACTGGAGAGGATCCAGAAAGAAGTCAGAAGGCACACAACAGCTGAGACAAATTTCACTTTGTTATCCTTCAGAACATGCGTTTTTTTATTTCTCTTCCCATTTACGTTGTTTATTTTTGTTTTCTTTGTTTTTATCATTTGATTTGGTTTTTTGTTCTCCTTTTCATATTGCATTTTAATTTTTCTTCTTTCACTTAACTCATATACCAAATAACACAGCTCTTAGTCTTTTACTTTTTATTTTTAATTTACATTATATATTTCTTATTATACTATTGTTATTCCAAGTCCCATATAGCACTCTTCCCTGGTCTTAATCCATTTTTCCATCTTCCTGAGCTTTATTACTGTTGTGGTTAACTTTATTTTCTCTCACATTACATCAAGTTTCTAACCATTATGCTCCCTATTTCTCCTCTATCTAAGCTCACATAAGTGCTCTTCTTCCTTAACTCAGCACACATTCTTTTCCCCTTCTAGTAAGAGTCTTACTTGCTTTTTCACATTTTATAAACAGTGGCTAGTTGGGTGAAATATCATGGTTATTTCTGCACTTCTCAAAAGGAACTCCTATTTTTTCACTACATGTTTGTACTTTAAATCTCATAGAGTACTCTCCCACTGTCTAAATCCATTTTGTTTTGCCCTGCTATGATCAGTTGAGTAAAGAATTTTATTTCATTGTTTTCTCTCTTCCTTTCTTTTTCTTTTCTTTCTTTATTCCTGCTCTCTTAACCTGGTTTTTACACCTTACTATATTTAGTTCACTCCCCCATCCTCTCATAATCATCTTTCTTCACTATAGATTTCTCATATTCATTTTTCACTTTTTTACAATATTTTTATTCTCATTCCATCTTTATTAAACTTCATTCAGCAGTTGTTACTGTAGACCCTGCTGTGGTTTTTCAGCAATTTTGCTCCCATGAGTCTAGTATCTCTTCAATTACTTCAAACCCTATAACATACTCTTCCCTCTTCTTACCCCATTGTTCCCATTGCCCTTTGGTGTTTGACTTATTTTGCTCTCCCTTTCTTCACTTCAGTTTTATCCTAACTCTTATCAATTCTTCTCCGTCATACCACACAAAAATGTTTTCCCCTCTTTTAGTCATTTCATGTTCCCTTTGTCATATCTTATAATATTGGCAAACTCTCTTCACCATTATTAATCTTAGTTTAATTGCAGTAGGGACTGCGGATGTGGTAGGAGGGTTCTTTTTGGTGGCATAGGTTTGGTTGTCAGGTAATACTGCTTTCTTAATCAACACCTATACAACAGCATAGAAGACAAGGTGGGAGTTAATACCAGAAAAACCAGTGGAGGGGAGAACCCACCAACAAAGGAGCCACCAACAGGTAAAGCCCAAGTACAACAAGAGAGCCCAGACAAATGGAGGAAAGGGAAAACCGAGAGCATCCAGACAGGGATGTAAAAGAGATTGCATCACTGAGTCCCACAGAACCCCTGCCACAGAAGTTCGTCCTATGAAGACACCCGGAAAACCAGAGGATCTGGAATCACAGAAACAAACAAAAAGTGTCACCTAAAATGGGGATACAAAGAAAGAACTCACAATTGAAAGGAATGGAAGATTCCCCAGTAAAAGAGCTAAATGAAATGGAGGCAAACAAACTATCAGATATAGAATTCAAAAGAATGGTGATAAAGATGCCCAAGGAACTCAGTGATGACTACAAGGAACTGGCTGGCAGCTACAACAGAATGAAAAAAGAAATAGAAAATATAAACAAGAACCAGAAAGAAATTAGAATACAATATCTGAAATTAAAAAAAAAACACACTAGAAGGAATTGAAAGCAGGCTGGATGAAGCAGAGGACTGAATAAATGAGCTGAAAGACAAGGTAGAAATAAATACCCACACAAAGGAGCTGTACAAAAAAAGACTAAAAAATTATGAAGCTTAAGAGAACTTCATGACAACATGAAACACAATAACATTTACATCATAGTAATACCAGAAGAAGAAAAAGAGCAAGAGATAGAAAACCTGTTTGAAAAAATAATGAAAGAAAACTTCCCTAACCTGGAGAGGGGAAAATCCATGCAAGTTCAGGAAGCATAGAGGGTTACAATCAGGATAAACCCAAAGAGGCCTACTCCAAGACATACCATAATTGAAATGACAAATTTTAAATAGAAAGAGAGGATCTTAAAGGCTGTAAGGGAGAAACAGACAATCACATGCAAGGGAGCTCCAAGAAGGCTAGCAGGTGACTTCTCAATAGAAACACTACAAACCAGAAGGACATGGCAAGAAATATTCCATGTAGTGAAAAGCAAAGACCTGCAACCAAAACTACTCTTCCCAACAAGACTCACAATTAATATAGAAGGTGAAATAAGGAGTTTCCCAGACAAAAGAAGGCTAAAATAATACACCTCTACCAAAGCAGCACTGCAAGAGATACTAAAGGGTCTGTTTTAAGAAGATGAAGAAAAAGTGAGAGAGAGAGAGAGAGAGGAACACAGGTACAAAGGAGGAAAAGGCAATGAATAAGAACTTATCAATAATAACCTTAAATGAAAATGGATTAAATGCTCCAATGAAAACACATAGCGTAGCTGAATGGGTAAGAAAACATGTCCCACACATATACTACCTCCAAGAGACCAACCTCAGAACAGCAGACATACACAGAATTAAAGTAAAGAGTTTTGAAAAAATATTCCAAGCAAAGGGACAGGGAAAAAAGCAGGGGTAGCAATACTTATATCAGACAAAATACTTCACAGCAAATGCCATGAAAAGATACAGAGAAGGAGACTTCATAATACTCAAAAAAAGAATCCATCAAGAGACATAAACATTATAAACATATATGCATCCAACAAAGGATCACACAAATATATAAGGAAAATCTTGAAGGACTTCAATAAAGATATAGACAGCAACACACTTATAGTAGGGCATTTAGAATCCAACTGTCAACAAAGGATAGATCTTTAAGCAAAATATCAACAAGGAAATTGTGGTATTGAACAATGCCCAAGATCAAATGGTCTTAAATAATATATATAGACTCGTTCATTCCAAAGAAGCTAAATACATATTCTTTTCAAATGCACATGGAACATTTTCAAAGATAGACAACATGATAAGACACAAAATGAACCTCAACAAATTCAAGAAAAATTGAAATTATATCAAGCATTTAGTCAGACCACAAGGACCTAAAACTAGAAACTTACCTCAAGGAAAAAATCTCAAGAACATTCAAATTCATGAAGATTGAAAGCATTCTTTTAAACAACAAAGAGGTTAACAATGAGATCAAGGAAGAAATCAAAATATTTCTGGAAACAAATGAAAATGAAAACATAGCAGTCCAAAACCTATGGGACACAGCAAAGGCAGTTCAGAGAGGAAAATTAATAGCAATAAAGGCCTACCTAAAAAAGATTTCAAATAAACAACCTAATCTACATCTACAAGAACTGGAGGAACAATAACAAACAAAACCCAGAGCGAGGGGAAGGAAGGAAATAACCAAGATCAGGGCAGAATTAAATGGCATGGAGACTAAAAGAACAATTCAAAGGATCAATAATTTCAGGAACTGGTTCTTTGAAAAGATAAGCAGAATTACAAGTCTTTAATCAGACTCATCAAGAAAAAAGAGAGAGGATCCAAATAAATAAAATCAGAAATGAAAGAGGAGATATTAAAATTGATACCACAGAAATACAAAGGATTGTAAGAAATTACTATGAACAAGCATATGCCAAGAAAGTTGAAAAACTGGGTGAAATGGACAAATATCTAGAAAAACATAATTTTCCAAAACTGAGTGAAGAAGTAGAAAACCTGAACAGACTGATAATGGGTGGTAAAATTGAAGCAGTAATTAAAAAACTCCTGGTACACAAAAACAGTGTACTGCACCGTTTCAAAGGATGATTACAAAAAATTCAGGAAGAACTATATCCTATCCTTCTCAGAGTATTCTAAAAAATCCAAGAATAGGGCAGGCTCCCAACCTCTTTTTATGTGGCCAGGGTCATTCTAATCTCAAAACCAGCTAAAGACACAATACAGAAAGAAAAAAACAGGCCAATATCGCTGATGAACATAGACCCTAAAACCCTCAACAAAATATTGGCAAACCACATCCAGAAATACATTTAAAGATTATACACCATGATCAAGTGAGATTCATCACAGGGATGCAAGGATGGTATAATTCTCAAATCAATAAATATAATACATAAATAAAAGGGAAGGTAAAAGTCACATGATCATATCAATGGATGCAGAAAAATTATTTGATGAAATCCTGCATCAATTTATGATAAAAACACTGAGCAAAACAGGAGTAGAAGGAACATACCCCAATATAATAAAGGCCTTACATAGAAACCTATAGCCAATATCATCCTCAATGGGTAAAAACTAATTGATTTCCTACTAAGATCAGGAACAAGAAAAGGATGTCTACTTTTGCCACTTTTGTTCAACATAGTATTGGAAGGTCTAGAAACAGATCAGACAAGATAAAGAAATAAAACGCAGCCAAATTGGGAAAGAGGAAGTAAAACTGTCATTGTTTGCAGATGGCATCATAATGCTCACAGAAAACCCTATAGGCTCCACCAATAAACCTCTGGTCCTAATAAGTGAATTTGGCAAACAGCAGGTTAAAAGTCAATATTTAGAAATTGAAAGCAATTTTGTACACCAACAACAAAATATCAAAAGGAGAAATCGGGAAAAATCCATTTGCTATAGCAACAAGAAAAACAAGTACCTAGGAATAAAGCTAACAAAGTAGGTAAATGACCTGTACTCAGAAAACTACACAACACTGAAGAAGGAAATTAAGGAAGACAGAAAGAATTGGAAGCATATACCATGTTCATGGTTGGAGAAATTAACATCATCAAAATGTCCATTATACCAAAAGTAATTTATAGATTCAATGAAATCCCTATTAAAATGCCAAGTACATATTTCACAGATATGAAACAAATACATTAAAAATTCATAAGCACCATAAACAACCCCAAATAGCCTCAGAAATTTGGAGAAAGAAGTACAAAGTAGGAGGGATCACAATATCTGATATCAAATTATATTGAGGTCACTGTAATCAAAACAGTCTGGTACTGGCATTAGAACAGACACATATACCAATGGAACATAAGAGGGAGTCCAGAAATAAATCCAAGTCTCTCCATGGTCAATGAATATTCAATAAGAGAGGCAGAACCATAACATGGAGTAAAAATTGCATCTTCAACAAATGGTGTTGGGACACCTGGACAGCCACATGCAAAAAAAAAAAGAAAGAAACTTGAACACCAAATTACACCATACACAAAAATAAATTGAAGATGGATAAAAGACTTGAATGTAAGCCATGAAATCATAAAAGTCCTATATGAGAACATAGGCAGGAAAATCACACATTACCATGCAGCAATATTTTCATTGACATGTTCCCTAGAACACGGGATGTAAAGGAAAGAATAAAAAAATGGGACTTGATCTAAATAAAAAGTTTCTTCATGGCTAAAGAAAACATCACAGAATGAAAAAGGAACCCACTGCATGGGAAAATATATTTGTCAATGATACTTTGGACAAGGGTTTGATCTCCAAAATATATAAAGAACTCATATGATTCCACACCATGAAGACAAACAATGCAATTAAAAAATGGGTAAAGGATCTGAACAACACTTCTCCAAGGAGGACATACAGAGGGTCCAGGGACATATGAAAGGATACTCAGTATCAATAACCATCAGAGAGATGTGAATTAAAACCTCAAGGAGATAACTCTTCACACCAATCAGAATGACTATTATTAATAAATCAACAAACAACAAGTGCTGGTGAGATTGTGGAGGAAAGGGAACCCTAGTGCACTGTTGGTAGGAATGCAGACTGGTGCAGCCACTGTGGAGTATAGTATGGAATTTCCTCAAAAAGTTATAAATGGAACTGCCTTTCAATCCAGCAATCTCACTGCTGGACTATAACTTTAGAATCCTGAAACACCAATTCAAAAGAACCTATGTACCCCAATGTTCATAACAGCACAATTTACAATAGCCAAGTCCTGGAAACACCAAAGTGTGCATCAATAAATGAGTGCATGAAAAACTAGGGTACATCTATACAATGGAATGCTGAGCAGCAGAAAGAAAAAAGGAACTCTTACCTTTTACAACAGCATGGATGGAACTGTTAGCATTATGCTAAGTGAAATCAGCCAGGCGGTGAAAGGTAAATATCATATGATCTTACCTATAAGTGGAACCTAACCAGCAAAACGAACAAGCAGGTGAAACAATATCCAGAGACACTGAAATAAATAACAAACTAACAGTAATCAGAATGGAGGGGGGAGTGGGTTATTTGGGGAAAGAAGGGTTAAGGTTGTCAAGGAACATGTATGAAGGACTCATGGACAAAACCAAAGGGGGATAGGATTTAGGGTAGGAGGTGGGGGTGAGTGGGGCAGGGGAGAGTGGTGGGGGGAAATGGAGACAGCTGAAATTTAACAATTTAAAAAATTATAATTCAATTTGAAATTAAAAAATACATATAAGTAATCAAACCGAAATCACTTCTCATCTAATGAATATGGCATTGTGTCTTCCTTTTATTCTTATTATAATATAAAATTTTCTCTACTCATTATATGCTCAGTAGAAATGTCACATGGTTGATGTATTTAATCTTTGTATATTTCTACAGTATAGCTAATCATTTTTATATTATTATAGATTAATAATTTGTAATGAAAACAATAATTGAAGAGAATATGTATACTTTTTCTCTATATATTTATAAATGATATAGATATAGAATATATAGATATATATCTT